>LNAC01000293.1:509849-550173 GCA_002007465.1 Ailurus styani | reverse complement strand
GGGAGCCTGCTTCCTCCTCTCTCTCTCTCTCTCTCTGCCTACTTGTAATCTCTCTCTGTCAAATAAATAAATAAAATCTTTAAAAAAAAATCAACCAACCTATAGAATGGGAGAAAATACCTATAAACCACAGTTTGAAAATATTTGCCAACCATATATCATGTAAGGGGTTAATATCTAATAAGAACTACAACTCAATAGCAAAACAATCTGATTTAAAAACGGGTAGAGGAAATGAATAGATAATTTCCCTAGAAGACAACCAAATGGCCAAGAGGTACATGAAAATGTACCCAACATCACTAATCATCAGGGAAATGCAAATCAAAAGCACAGTGAGATAACAACTCACACCTGTTAGAATGGCTATCATCAAGAAAGAGAAAACAAGTGGTGGTGAGGATGTGGAATAAAAAGTAAACTTGTGGGTGCCTGGGTGGCTCAGTGGGTTAAAGCCTCTGCCTTAGGCTCAGGTCATGATCTCAGGGTCCTGGGATCGAGGCCCGCATCAGGCTCCCTGCTCAGGGGGGAGCCTGCTTCCCCCTCTCTCTCTCTGCCTGCTTCTCTGCCTACTTGTGATCTCTCTCTGTCAAATAAATAAATAAAATCTTAAAAAATAAGTAAACTTGTACACTACTGGTGGAAACATAATATGGTTCAGCCAGTATTCAGAACAGAATGGATGTTCCTCAAAAACTTAGAGAACTACCATGTTATCCACCAACACCACGTCTAGGTACACATTCAGCAGAAATAAAAACAGATACCAAAGAGATAATCTGTACTCCCATGTTTATTGCAGCATCATTCATAATAGACGAGATATGGGAATAATAAAGAATGATAAAGGAGACATGGAATTTACCCACAGTACACTGGAATATTGTTCAACTAGGACAGTGAAGGAAATCCTGACATTGAAGACATCATGGATGAACCCTGAGGGCATTATGCCAAGTGAGATAAGCCAGACAGAGAAAGACAAATACTGCATGAGATCACTAATATGCAGAATCAAAAAGTCAAACTCCTAGAAACAGAGAGTACAATGGTGGTCAGGAGGGCCTGGGGGCCAAGGGAATTGGAGAGGTGTTTTTTTGAAAAGATACAATCTTGCAACTAAAAGATGAAGAAATTTAGCAATCTAATGCATAGCATAATGACTATAATAAATAACACTGTGTTATATTCCTCACAGAGGTGCTTCTCCTACTGAAGTCCTCACGGTTCCTTAGAAAGACATCTCATACATTCTTACACATTTTAAAGAACAATGCTTCCAAGAACATACCTATGCCTCCACTGGGGGGAAGAAGGCACACATCCTTTATTCATACCACACTACTTCTTTGGCATGGGGTAAGCCTTCACATTCTCTCCCAGAAGTTCAGGTATTCTCCTTCTCTCAATCCTGTCCCTCTGCAAACTTGTGAAAAATTTGGCAAGGCTTCCAATACCTCCTCAGTTATAATCCTTAATTAAATAGAAGAATCATGTGACTTATCAGAATTGAGACCCTGCCCAAAAAACACACTTAGAACCCAGTGACTCTCCAAGGATAATATGTAATTGTAATGACATTTGTTTGATATCAGTTGGTTCAAGTCTGAGCAACCTGTATATCAGAAGTCAGTGTTGGTACACATCCTGTTCCTCTTTTCAAAGAGATCACAAGAACCAAAAGTTTTATGTTCTACTTTAGAGTTAAAAACCCTGCCTATCACACTATCTATATCCTCTCTCGCTCTTGAGGCTCCCTAGAAAATATCAGCATTAGAGTAAGTCTAACCATCTACTCCATAAATCAGATCACCCTATACAGCCCACATAAAACCATAGATCTCTGTGACATAAAATGTTGAACACAGACAATAAAGATGTATACTAGCTCTCCATATTTGTTCTTAGTCTGCAATATTCAACATTCAGTGACTCTATTATTATAATGACTTTGCTCACAAGTCTCCTCACACCAAACATGAACAGATGCTTGAAATATTAGAAATGATTTGATAGTATGAAACACTACTAGCTATGTCGGACAGGGTAACTTTTCCTGCCTTAATGAGTGAGAGAGAGGTTTGAGTCCCAGAATATCAGAAATAGCTATTGGCTGTGATACGGATTTTGAACATACGTCATCTTCCATCAGAAATCCCCACTGAACACTAGAAGGACGAAAGGAAATCAGACTCATAGGTAATTGATACTGAAGGGATGACAGTCTTCATTCCATTCCTCCTTGTGATTCAAATCACCCCCTGCTTCCTTAGATTAAAACTGGTGGAGACTGGGATATGACCAAATTCATTAGATGATTAGGCTTGAAAGAGGCCTCAGATAAACATTAACCATTTCAGACTACTCTTCCCAGGAGACACAACCAGAACAACCGTATAGATGTGTTTCTTTTTTTTTTCCTTAAATTTTATATATTATGTTATGTTAGTCACCATGTAGTACATCACTAGTTTTTTATTGTTTCTATTGAAAAGGCACATCATCTCTATTTATTCCCATTATGGTCGGAAATACGGAACAAACATCGATCACCCTCATGTCTGGATTACATTGCATCAAAATATTTAGGAGAAAGGTCTCTACACTCCAGGGGGCCTCTGTCAGGTATCACTCCTTTACAGTCAGAGATCTGAGATTGAACAGGACTCGATCTCTGAAGCAAAAAGAAGTTTCCAAACCTTAACATTTTATAAATACTTGCATATTATTTTTAAGATTTTATTTATTTATTTGAGAGAAAGAGAGCACAAGCAGGAGGAGAGACAGAGAGAGAGGGAGAAGTAGGCTCCCTACTCTGCAGAAACCCCCAATGCCAGGCTAAATCCCAGGACCCGAAGGCAGATGCTTAAATGACTGAGCCACCCAATTGCCCCACTTGCAAATTATTAATAAATGATGAGGCCACTCTTCATGTAGGGTGTAAGTATGAACGTCCAGGACTTAAATATATTGTATCTGTGTGGAATCAAGTCAACTGTCAGTCCATTTGGTATATTATCTGTGTCAAATTAACCTTTCTTTAACCAAAGGCAGTATGAATTTTGTTGAGTCCACTCATGTGAATGTTACTGGCGGTTAAGGTTTCTGAGAGGACAAATCTGGACAGGACCTCAACAGGACCATTTCTTCTTTTGTAACCTCTTCAAGGCATCTTTGATTTCCTTGTTCCTCAGACTGTAAATCAAGGGATTCAACATAGGAATAACCACGGTGTAGAATACTGATGCAAATCTATCAAAGCTGGAGGAACCACCAGAGCTGGAACTCAAATAGACAGAGATACTTGAGGTATAGAAGAGGGAAACTGCTGTCAGATGAGAAGCACAGGTGTTGAAAGCCTTGGACCTGCCTTTAGCTGAAGTGATCTTCATGATGGAGACGACAATGTAGCCATAGGATATCATGATAATGAGGGCATTTATTATCCCAAAGAACATTGCTAATATAGCAATCAACAGTTGTACAAAGAAAGTGTCAGTGCAGGACAAGGCTAACAGTTGGGGCGTGTCACAAAAGAAATGGTTAATGACATTAGGCCCACAAAAGTGGAGCTGAAACACAGTACACAATTGGGATACAGAAGCAGAGAGTCCAGCCAAATAGGATCCTAGCACCATCCGAATACAGAGGGTGGGTGACATGATTGCTGAATAGAGAAGTGGATTACAAATGGCACTATATCGGTCATAAGCCATGGCTGTCATGAGACAAGACTCACTCAGTCCCATGGTTGAAAAGACAAAGTACTGAACAGCACAACCCACAAAGGTGATAGTTTGCTGCTCTTGGAAAAAGTTGGAGAGCATCTTGGGAGCTATAGAGGTCACATAGCAGATATCTATGAAGGACAGATTACTGAGGAAGAAGTACATGGGTGTGTGGAGGTGAGAGTCCATCCTTATTAAGATGATGAGGCACAGGTTCCAAGTCAGAGTCAAAATGTAGATCAGCAGGAATACAACAAAGAGCACTGCTAGGATTCTGGGAAAATCAGAAAATCCCAGAAGGATGAAATAGGTGATCTCTGTAATATTTCCTCCCCCAATCATTGGCTTGCTGCTTCTAAAATCAGGAAAGAGAGAAGAGAATACACTGCTGACTCAGGTGAGAAGACAGCATTATAATTCCCCTATGTGCCATTTTTTCCCCTCCTTTGAGTGCAGGGAAAGAAGTAATGTGTCACTGTCCTGATGAAAAGACCCAGCTCTTCGTCTCAAATTGTCAGAAGTGTGTTTTTAAAAGTGCTTCAAACTAATGATGTACTACATGTTGGCTAACTGAATTGAAATTTTAAAAAGAAAAAAAAAGTGCTTTACATTATCAATTCATGAAGTCTCATGAAAATTAAAGAGATATTTTTGAATTTGACAGAGAACTAAAATAATACAAATACTTTGATTATGACAGAGATCATTTATCAAAAGTTTTCTTAAAACCTCTGATAATTCATTATATAACCACTGCTTTACAAAAACATAAGTGGAATTACTCCAGATTAAAACTGAGATAGTCTTTCAGTCCCAGTTAGCCATCTAGATAATGTTTTAAAATTTCCTCTTGTATCCTTATGTTATCTACACTCTTTGTAAAAATTTCACAAACTTTTTTATAAATGCAGTTAATATATCATCTTCTAACTGGCCTGGAAAACTATATCATAACTTATCACTCTGATAATATTTTCTTGAGGCATAATATATGTGCCCAATAAAGTAATGGAACAAGACTTCTTTTCTTTTTTTTTTTTTTTCATTTGTCCCAGGGGTGGAACAAGACTTCTTAGGGAAGTCTTCACACTTAGGATACCAAAGGGAAGGTACTATAGCTCACTATTGTCCACAACATTTTCAGTTTTAGGGCACTTTACTACTTGAGAAACAGCATGGTACTATGGTTAAAGGTCTCTGGAGTTTTGTCTGATATCCTCTCACTTTCTGTACTTGTCCCAGTAGCTTAAACACGCAGAGATTGATTTACTCAAAATAAAGTGAGATCATTAAGAACCCCTGGACTATAAGATTACTAGGAGAGTTACAAGAAAATTCGTGGAGATGCTCAGCACACAATTCTGTACACAGCAATTGTTCAATAGGTGTTGGCTATTATTATCATGGATTGCTTACAGATAAGCATGAATGAGAGATGAACCCATGGTTAGGAATGTCAACAGTGCTATAGTTGTATGGGTTAACCTGAGGAATTTACTGAGGCATCACAGACCTTGTAACCTTGTAGTGAGGAATCATTACCTCTAGGCAGATGTAGATTCAGACTTCATGTAGAAGCAAATCAAACCACCCGGGGCCATGAAGACACAAAGCACATAAACAATCTTCGATTTAGTTTGCTTGAGTTTAAATACACTTGGTCAACTGAAAACCAGCATCAAACTATGATGGACCCTGATGCAAAGGAAAAGTAAATAGTTTCAATTACTAAGTATCACATAGGTGTATGTCATATGTTTTATTGATACAGTCATCATGTTAGAGCTCACTAACAGATTCATAATAGATTGCAACTGTGGCTATGCTCCATAACCAACTCTCCTTCCTTGAGTTGAAAGAGCAAATCAATGAGAACAGCTAAGAAATTTTTTAATAATTAAAAAAGACATAAACTTTCAAATATTAAAAAGTATTATAAATACTGATAATTCACTATTCTTATGAAAATAGACATGCGTGAAAAGACCTTATAGACATTTTAGNCTTCCTTGAGTTGAAAGAGCAAATCAATGAGAACAGCTAAGAAATTTTTTAATAATTAAAAAGACATAAACTTTCAAATATTAAAAAGTATTATAAATACCGATAATTCACTATTCTTATGAAAATAGACATGCGTGAAAAGACCTTATAGACATTTTAGAAAATTTTAAATATCAGAAAGAATTTAAATATGATAAAATTAGCACTTTAAATTGGTAGACAAAGGATAAATTCTTGATATTATTTATATAATCTTGGTATATGGAAAAAGTGCCTGAAATATAGCACCGAAACAGAAACTATAAAAGAAAAATATAACAATTTAAAACCTGGTTATGTGATAAAAACCCACTTAAGTAAAACACTTTTTTTCCAGTGATCCAAGATTCATTGTTTATGCACAACACCCAGTGCTCCATGCAATACGTGCCCTCCTTAATAATCACCACCAGGCCTACCCACCTCCCTCTCCCTCCCCTCCATAACCCTCAGTTTGTTTCTCAGAATCCACAGTCTCTCATGATTCATCTCCCCTTCTGATCTACCCCAGTTCACTTTTCCTTTCCTTCTCCTAGAGTCCTCCATTTTATTCCTTATGTTCCTCAAGTGAAACCATATAATTGACTTTCTATGCTTGACTCATTTCACTCAGCATAATCTCCTCCAGACCCATCCACGTTGATACAAAAGTTGGGTATTCATCCTTTCTGATGGCTGAGTAATATTCCATTGTATATATGGACATCTTCTTTATCCATTCATCTGTTGCAGGGCATCTCAGGTCTTTCCACAGTTTGGCGATTGTGGACATGGCTGCTATGAACATTGAGGTACATATGGCCCTTCTTTCACTACATCTGTATCTTTGGGGTAAATACCCAGTAGTCCAATTGCAGGGTCATAGGATAGCTCTATTTTTAATTTTTTGAGGAATCTCCACACTGTTTTCCAAAGTGGCTGCACCAACTTGCATTCCCACCAACAGTGAAAGAGGGTTCCCC
Source organism: Ailurus styani (assembly GCA_002007465.1). Lineage (NCBI taxonomy): Eukaryota > Metazoa > Chordata > Mammalia > Carnivora > Ailuridae > Ailurus > Ailurus styani. Next base: position 543,440 of record LNAC01000293.1, on the reverse strand, counting down.
TTTCTCTACATCCTCTCCAACACTTGTTGTTTCCTGTCCTGTTGATTTTGGCCATTCTAACTGGTGTAAGGTGGTATCTCAATGTGGTTTTGATTTGAGTTTCCCTGATGGCTAGTGATGATGAACATTTTTCATGTGTCTGTTGGCCATTTGTATGTATTCTTAGCAGAAGTATCTGTTCATGTCTTCTGCCCACTTTTTGACATGATTATCTGTATTTTGGGTGTTGAGTTTCAGAAGTCCTTTATAGATCTTAGATATCAGCCCTTAAGTAAAATACTTTTGAAATACAATTGAGAAGGTAAAAATAGTCACAAGGCATAAAAAAAGACAATGTAGTAATGCCTTTAATATAAAAGGCATAATAAATCAGGGGATGGATGGGCCACTCATATATACTACTGATGAGGGTACAAAATGATTCTACATTCCTGAAAGAAAAATTTTTTTGCTTTATATAACATCTCCGTCTCTCAGTCTGTCTCTGTCCCTTTCTCTCTCTCTCTCTCTCTCTCTCTCTCTCTCTCTCTCTCTCTCACACACACACACACACACACACACACACACACATACACACACAAATATACAAACACAGGAGACAATAAAAAAATGAGAGAAGTATGACTGATATGATTCTGATTTCCTTCTTTAAACCTCTCTGTGTTTGATCAATTTTCGACAACCCCTATATTTATAGGAACAAAAGCTATTAAGATATATAAATCCTTAAGTAAGCACAGAGTAAGACAGAAAGGGACAGGGGAAGGGGAAATGAAGATGAGAGAGGATCACACAGAAAACAAACTTTCAGAATTTCCTGGCTTTTACCTACTGGCTGTGCCACCCTTAGCAAGTTATTAAACCCACTGTGCCTCAGTTGCCTCATCTATAAACAGCGCTAAGAGTACTTACTATCTCAGAGGGTTGCTGCAAGGACTGATTGACATAAAGGGCTTAGAACAGTAAAGGCTCAATAAAGGTTAGCAAGTATCATCCCCATTATCATTTGTCTCTGTGAAAGAAAAATAAAGCAAACTAATATTGAAATATCAAGGAGCTCTTCACATAAATTATTTTCTAAAGTAGATGGTCTCTAAGCTGAGACTCAAGAATATCGTTAGTCAATGACTGCATTTATTTCTATCTTGTATTACCCTGTTCTCTCCCAGTCAGCTGGACTGTAAACTGCTGGTGCTGCTTTTCATGTGCCACCACCACCAGGTACTCTGAGCTGATGATGCTCTATACAGTGCACGGTCTGGTGGAGAGGTTTCACTACTTACTGATAAGCACCTTGTATACTAACATTTGTGCTACTGAATAAACACATGTTGAACAAATGGTTCTTTCACCCCCTTTTGGATGCAAAACTAAAATTATCTTATTTCATTTCAATTATGCTTTTATGAACTTGGAAATCTTTCTGATGATTCCTAAAGTGCTGGAAATATAACTTCTCCACATTTTATCCAAGATGAGTTGGAGGCAAAGAAAATATTTTGAAAATATAAACTCTCATTCACAACATCCCCCAATACATCAACATAATCAGTCATTTTGGTGAAAATAAGTCAAGCTTCTGATCACTTACATAAAGCTCTTCACTTTCTTACCACATTCTGCTGATAGAGGCAGCCAGAGGTAAAGTGACTCTTCACGTGACTCATCATTCCCAAAAAGATAAGGAATTGTGGATTATTTTACTAAAAAGGAGAAAAATTCACTTTTTGGTTAAGTTTTTGCAAGTGTCCACCATTTCCCAAGACAAATTAAAGAAACAGTGACTGGTGTAAATGCTAACTGGAGATTTTACTATGCATCTAGCTAAACAAAACCTTTCCAATTCTGACTACTGAGGACATGGCCAGTTCGTAAGGTTGTGCAGAGTACAAAATCAGGTAAAGAAAGCCAAGATGTTGCAACGAAGCAGAACAGTGTAAGTAAAGGAAAAGGTTAAAAGAGACAGACCAACAATGCCTTGAAGTGAAGCATCTCTGATATCTGTGTTACCCACACCGGTGCCTCCAACCTGCAGGGGCTCCGAAGATGACCACAGATAACTACTGGAAGTATTTCAAAAGGCCAATCAAATTATACACGAGTACTTTATTACATCATTACTCGGTGACTTGCTTGCCTTCTGCTACTCATAAATTATCAATCAACACTATATAGTCACATGGAAATCAAATTAATATTGTAACAACAGACTCCTTAAACAAAAGAAAAATCAGAGTCCTTGGGATGGAAAAAGTTGGAAAATCTAGACAAGAATATGGGACCTTAGGAAATTCCCCTGAATGTCAGGAAATTGTTATTTTTAATTCAGTACTCAATTATTGACTTCTAAAATTTGTTAGCTTTTATAAACATCATCTCATTAGATTAGAAATAATCCCATAATCCCCCATTTTACAGGTGAAAAAATACAGAAGATAATAGACCTCAAGGTCACATCCTGAAGAAATCGCAGAACTGGAACTCAACATTCATCCCTCACCCCAGAATGATCTCTGAAATTTTAGATTACAGACTAAGCTTTTCTCTGAAGGTCAGACAAGTTGGGTAAGGAGAAAGAGAACCTAAGAACAGCCCACAGTGGAGAGTATGGGAATAAAGAAAGGTAAAGAATGGGAGAGACTGAGGACCATAAACCTTGCTCCACTACAGGTCCTACTAGAAGAATCACATGGCTATTAAGATAGCACAGAATCCACTGTTCTCAACAAATCTTGCCCTCTCACCTTAACTCAGATTCCCCAAGAAGACAGAGCTCTTCCCAAAGGCTGAAATTGCTTATTTCTTTAACAAAGGAATTTTCCAAGTGGGTTCTATTGCTCTCCAAGATGGGAGCCTTTGGCCATGAAATAGGCTGTCCACTCAGAATAAGAGAGATGCCGACAATTGGAGATTCTCTTAAATGTGTTATTGTTAAGGGCAGAGATAATAAGAGAAAAGACAATTAGAGGGAGAAAACCCTCTAGGTACTTGTTCTCTGGAGTCACGGTTGTCATGGAGTCTTTATCCCTGCTAATTTCATGTCTCATTTTGCCATGTCCCTTCTGGATCCATTCCTCACTTCCCCGTGGTCCTAACGATCTCATAATGACAGCTTTTCTTTTAACAAATTTGGAGTCATTTGAGTTGAAAAGGACCTAGAGATCCTCTAGTCCAATATCTTCAATTATCAGGTGAGGAATCTAAAGCCAGAGGAGCTAAAAGATTTGCTCAAGATGACGCTGGTAAAATACTAGCTGGTAAAATAGTTTAATTAAAATAACTTAGATATGTGAACATTTCCCTGTGGTCAAAGCACTTTCATTTTAGATATATGCATTCATACATTTACTCAACTATCTGACCAGATCCAATCATCACAGCAGCCTGTGAGGCAGACATGGCATTATTCCGGATGGGTAGGCAAGGAAATTGAGGCAGTAAGGAAAACCATAGAACTAATTCATGACAGAGCCATGACTTATCATGGTTACAACCTGAAGCATTGGTATCAACCAATCTGGGTAGAATTCTGACCCTTCCACTTGATGACTATGCGACCATGAACAAATTAACCTCTCCCAGACTCGGGATTATCACCTCAGGATTATAAAATGGGGTTGATAGTAGTAGCTACTTCATAGAGTAGGTCTTCATAGAGAGAATCAAATTGGATAATGCTTATAAAGCAGTTATGAGGGGGTGTAGTACAAGCATATCTTCTATTAATAGTGTAATTTCTATGTTCCGATTTGGAGTTCTTTCCAACATGTTATGCTGCGGTACTAATCCTTCACTAAAAATATCTACTTAACATCATTCCCACAAAGATTTTTGCTTGTTTGTTTCTAGTTTTCTGAAAATGAAAATCATCTATCCTGCCAGTTATTAGGGATACAGAGATGTTTTACATAAGTTCCCATTCTTAGTTTGATCTACTTCAACTATTCTCACTTCTAGGAAGAAAGAGGTGGGTAGGCAATGAATTATTTAAATCTTGCTGAGAGGTTGGTAGTTATATTTTCCCCTGATGAGAACTGTAATAATGTAATCCTTAAACTGAGCAGGTTCTTCAGATAGTTTTAAAGGTATAACACCAAAAGTAAAGAATGTGGGCACCATGGCCACACAATACAGGACATGTTTCTGGTCAGAAAGAACCATGTATGTTTCACAACTCACACTTTGTGAGATTCAAATGAATTGTTGCTACAGTGGGAAGAAAGTGGTATACCTCTAAATGCCCAAAGGTTCTATCTGTAATATCTGCAATATAATTTCTCATCTTCCATCTTCATATGGTAACAGAAAAAAATCAAATCTAAGTGATGTAACTACATGAAGTGTAAGGCATTGTATAAATAGTCGTGTAATATGTATGAAATTAGCCCATAAACTCATACATGAAAAAATGCCTGTTAAAAATTCTTTTTAAATTCTTTTGGTTGTACTCTGAATCTCCACAGTACCCCCCGTCTAGTGGTTCTTCTGCTCCCTGGTCAATTTACTGTCCTGGAATCCCTGAGAGGCTCAGACCTCTGGGACTTGGGTCTTGCCACATACACACACAACAGCCATCATTTCTGAAGTCTTACACAGTCTCTGGGAAGCTTGCTTTTACCCAGAAATTAATGACTTTGACTACTTTATAGCCTCTGAGAGGCACTAAAAAGCAAGATTTGAGGTGTGGTGTTTATGACCAGAGACTCTCCTCTATTGGGCTTCCTGCTAGGCAATCGAGGGAACACTTCTCAATTGCTCTGAAGAACCTTTGCTGTAGTCATGGGCAAGTATTTCTCTACCCAGAATTCTCCAGTTTCCTAACCAGGAAATATCAAATGAGGAGTATTTTGAGAGTTGAGTAAGTGAATGGAGTAGGTGTGCAGTGGAGAAAGAATCTCCCTATGTAGATATTAGTAGTGAAGATTCTTCACTATGTAGATATTACTTCATTCCTCTATTTTTTATCATTCACCCATAGATCTGTCTGATGGTCCTGGGCCCATATATCTTAGTTCAATTCTCCAGAGAAGAAACCTCCAATATTCTACTAGAGGGAAGAAGGAATGATGAGGACGGTGGAGTTTCCTGTATGCAAGAGGAGGGGACAGGCTGGTCTAGAAGACAAGTTACTCTTAATAAATTTTCAATCAAATCCCCACTTTTAAGCCCCACCCACTATGCAGGTGCCTAGTGCCCACAATTCCTGATCCTTCTGAGGGCTACGGAAATCAGTTTGAGTCTTCTTGGCTTTCCTGCCCCACCTACCCAAGACCCATAGCTTCCCAATTTCTTGAAACTGAGTGGGTTATTCCTCATAGATCTACTTCTCTTCAGCTTCTGTTGTCATTTCTCCTGGTATACATATCTTAGTGATTTTATGGGTTAAAAAAATTTTCATTGTCATTTTAGACAGGCTCTAGGAAGGAGTAAAGGCAAATGTATGGATTCAGCCCATTATGCTTGCCCACATACCACAACTGTATTTTCAAATTTATTTTTTTTTTAAGTAGGATCCATGCCCAGCATGGAGCCCAATGCAGGGCTTGAGCTCACAACCCTGAGATCAAGACCTGAGCTGAAATCAAGAATCGGACACAACCAACTGAGCCATCCAGGTGCCACTATTTTCAAATTTCTTAAGCCATTTTATATTTTCAGTAGAAACAATTGACTATATACCATTGTTCATGGTATTTTCCCCAGCTTTCAGAGAATGCAATTTAAAAATTATTTTAATAGTTGTTTTTATACTGATATTTCATTAGGTAAAAAAACTGTTTTAATTCCCCTTTATTACCTTTGAAATGAAACTTTTTGTTTGTATGTTTATATATTTTTAATCATATTCATTTTTATCCAAATTTCTTCAGCACCTCTACTCATAAAAAGGTAACTAGCTTATACTGTTATTTTACTAATGGCTACAGCCTACGGTTATAACCACATTTTTTAATGTTTAAGGTCTTATATCTGAGTAAAAAATATATAAAAATATATATGTATAGGTAAGATACGATAAAATCACATTTTGCTTTCATTCCAAAACTATAATTAGACCATAATTTAAAAATTAAATTTCAATATGTCAGAGTTGACTGAAAGACAGAAATTCTGTATCCCACACATAGAATCCAAAATAAATCATTTCACTACATTTTAACTGATCTGTAAAACAAGACCCGCTGAATCACAATTTCAATTCACTATGAGACCAGTTCTTTTTAAAACGAAAAGTAAATATATGTTGTTACAATGTAGTACAGCCTAAAAATTAAATAGTCACGATAACCATATTTCCCCCAAAAGCACTCTACAGAGAACTTACCTGCCGCGTGAATCATTCCTCTTACCGTTTGTTAAATACTTTCAGGAACTTGGCTGCTTCTAAGTCCCTGACTCACAGGGCTAAGTAAGGACTCGGTCTTAGGAAGCCAAACATCGGCGCCGACGAAGAAGCCACGAAGGACCAGGGCGCCGTCTGTGAGGATGACACTGCGCACAAGAACTGCAGGGGCGCGGCCGTCTACACCCGTGGTGAGAAGACCAGCACAGCAGCCTCGGGCTCCAGCACCGGACGCCCGCCCCACGGAGCCCGGATGCCGTCCAGGCCTTCCGCTGCGGCCGCGACTCTCCACAGACCTGCCTGGGTCCGTCGTCACCCCACACGGCCTAATGTACGAGCGGCCGGCAATCCCGGAGGACACTTCGCTCCAGGAGGAGGTGGCCTGGCAGATGAAGGCCTCGAGCAGCAGCGGGGAGCCCGTAGTGAGGAGGGCCCACAACCCCTCACGCCCAAGGCCGCCCCAGGAATGGCCCAGATGATGCCCGACAAGGGCCCAGGGACAAAGCGCTGCCTGAATTTTGTGGCTGACCCCTCAGGGGTCCCAGGGATATCAACCGGGAACATCCTCGCACGCTTCGACCGGCCCACATCGGGGAAGCCACTGCGCATGTCAGACCTGACGCGCATGTCAGACCTGATGCGCATGCGCTTCACATCGCGTCGGACCCCGTGGACCGTGTGGGGCCCATCACGTGCAGGGAGCGCTGCTTGTGTGCCGTGATTCGCGACAGCCCGAGAGAGAGAGGACGTCTTACGCGGTGCTGCGGCCCCCGGGGGCAGGGGTCACCCTGGAGGGCGTGCCGAAACCGACTCCGAAAAACGAGGGGGGCCTGGTGAACTGGGAGGGGCGACGTCATCGTGGTGCAGCGGCGGCGCTGGGCTGCGCTGGGCTGCGCTGGGCTGCGCGGTTGTGGAGTGAGGCCCGGAAGTCGAGGCGGGTGAGGCGGACCTGGCTCGCGGGAGACCCCCGCAGCACTTGCATGCGCCGGGCCGTGTGGGGCCCTCCTTCCTTGGCCACCCTGGAGCCTGGGGCCGCGGCGGGCGAGGAGGCCCGCGGCTCCAGGGCCTTCCTGCTGCAGTGACCGCGGTTCGAAAGTGTGGGCTAAGAAGATCTACTGTGGTGTCACCTTAAGAATAAAATCTTAACGCGGTGCATGTTAAAATGGAGTCGAATGGCCAGACGTCAGCGTCCCAGCCACGACCACATGCAGGCGCCACTTCCAGGGCTGAAGTAGAAATCCTGTCACATCCTCTTGAGTTAGGCCAAATTTGAAGTCCCTGCGAAGTCTAGTAATGTCTCTCCCAAATTAAAGTGTGATGAGACTCCCAAAGGGAAGAGAATGCAGTGGTTTGGGGGATGGGGGAGCAGGAGAGAAAGAACCAAAACACCAAGGTTTGTACTAAAATACTAAGGTTAATTCTGACAAATATTAAATGCGTACAACGTGCCAGGCATTATCCACATACTGGAACACTGAGGGTCCTGTCATGATAGAAGCCAAGATGGCCAGGTTTGAGAGGGGGGCAGTCTTTCCCTAGCTCTTTGGAACCCAAGTAGGTACACAGGGTCACAGAAAGATTTCCTGAATTGAGATGCCTCCCCTTTCTACTCTAAACCCTTCTAACAACTCCTGCAAGTGAACGTTTACCACGTGGTGGTAGAGAAAGGACACCATCAAACTCCCTTTAAAGGACACATGCTGAAAATATCCAAATGGCTAACAGCTACATGAAAAGATGCTCAACCTCACTAATCATTAGGGAAATGCAAATTAAAACCATAACGAGCGGAGCGCCTGGGTGGTGGCTCAGTCGTTAAGCGTCTGCCTTCAGCTCAGGTCATGATCCCAGTGTCCTGGGATCAAGCCCCCTTCAGTCTCCCTGCTCGGCGGGAGGCCTGCTTCTCCCTCTCCCACTCCCTCTGCTTGTGTTCCCTCTCTTGCTGTGTCTCTCTCTGTTAAATAAATAAATAAAATCTTTAAAAAAATAAAATATAAAAATAAAACCATAATGAGCTATCACCTCCCACTTGTTAGAATGGCCACCATCAAAAAGATAAGAGATAACCAGTATAGGTGAGGATAACCCTCTTGCACTGTTGCTGGGAAAGTAAATTGGTGCAGCCACTATGGAAAACAGCATGGAGTTTTCTCAGAAAATTAAAAATAGAAATACCATACAGTCCAGTAATTCCACTACTGGGTATACACCCAAAGGAAATGAAAACAGGGTATCAAAGAGATATCTGCATTCCCATGTTTATTGTAGTGTTTTTTACAATAGCCAAGATATGGAAATAACCTGAGAGTGCCCATCAACGTATGAATAGATAAAAAAGGCGATATATTTCTCTCTCTCACACACACACACATACACACACACACACACACACACACACACACACACACACACACACACAGGAATATTGTTTAACCATGAGAAAGAAGGAAATCCTGCCACTTGAGATGAAATGGGTGGCCCTTGAGGATGTTATACTAAGTGAGATAAGTCAGACAGAGAAAGGCAAATACTATATAACATGTGTGGAATCTAAAAAAAGCTTAACTCATAAAAACAGTAAAAACTTGCAACTAGTGGTAAATAAGTCTTAGAGGTGTAATGAACATACACAATAATATTGTACATGTGTGGAATCTAAAAAAAGCTTAACTCATAAAAACAGTAAAAACTTGCAACTAGTGGTAAGTAAGTCTTAGAGGTGTAATGAACATACACAATAATATTGTATTATAATCATCAAACTTGCTAAGAGACTAGATCTTAAATTATTCCAACCACAAATAAGAAATGATAATTATGTGATGTGATAGAGGTGCTAACTGCTACAATGGCAATCAAATCACAATATATAAATATATCAAATCATGGCACCTGGGTGGCTCAGTAGGTTGAGCATCCGATGCTTGATTTAGGCTCAGGTCATGATCCCAGGGTCCTTAGATTGAGCCCTGCATCAGGGTCTACTCAGTGTGGAGTCTAGTTGTCCCTCTCCCTCCCTCCCCCTGCTTGCATATTCTCTCTCTCTCTCTCTCTCTTTCTCTCAAATAAATAAAATCTTAAAAAAATGATTAGTGTCTTCATCAAAGATGCCTAACTGGCTAACACAGGAAAATCTCATGCATGGCCTTCTGTTGAAAAACTGCCAGAGATGGCAAGTATATGAAAAACAATTCCAGAGCCTTCTAAGATCTGAAAGCCACAGACACTAAAAGTGTTAAACCTTCTGGTTTACCTTCTGGTAAAAAGAGGGACTGCAAGGAAAAAAGTGGCATATAGACCAGACAGTACAGATAATGCAGAAAATTATAAAGACTACCTATAAAAGGATGCATGAAATGAGTAAAGGAAAGATTGGACAGTTAGGTTCCCTGAGATGCAGGATTTCTCAGAACTCACCTGTATTTGATAAAGTTTTTGGACCACTCCTACCTGCAGCTCAGCCTCAGACCTTATCTCTGTATTCTAGACTAAGTGTCAAGTTGAAGGGTGAGATGATTCCTGCCAGGTTACTTCCTTAGCTTTGGGTTGTTAGAAAATGAACTATGAGTCTCAGTGAATGACTAATATAGGGACTTCCTCTCTCTGGTCTATGTGCATCAATCATTTTGTTTCTTAAGCATTTCTTAAGATGAAACCACCCAGCCTTCCTTTGCATAAGAAAGAGGTTTTATTAGACAAGAATATTTCATACAGTATCAATGTGATACTTTACACATGCCAGTTTTCTATTTATGTTGACATTTAAGTGCAATCTAACACCATGACTCTTTCAGAAAAAAAAATTGTTTTGAGAGAGAGATGAAGCCTGTTCCTCCATGGGTTTTCCCTGGGTCCAAGATGCCTTTCTGGTTCTGGAGTGTGGTCCCACCAAAGTGGGAGGTTTGTCTGTCTTTGATCTAGTCTGGCAAAACGAAAGGGAGATACTGCCACATCCATTTGATAAAAGTTCCAAGCCATGATTGCAGGAGCATGCTAAGATTATTTCTTTACTTGTAGGAAGTTGGGGAATCTCATCCCCAGCCATATTGCACATAGACAGTCTTGGCCAGCATTAGAAGGGAAAAGGAAAGCATGAGAAGAGTGACAATGGATTAAAAGCAGCAAAGGCCACATATGAACTGTTGATTTATCCTCCCCAGTTATTTAAGGGATGTTATAGACAAGGAGACCCACCAAGAATTCGAGGAAGGTAGTCATAGATCAAGCTGATGGGATAATGCTGGAATACATGGTATATCTTCGTATATGCAAGACATTTAGGCTCTCCCAGATCAATTGTAGATCAGAGAGATCCAAATCAGTTATCTGGACACAGGGAAGTGAATTCCAAGTGTTTCCTTATTTGCGTGAAACATCACGGAATAGGAAAGCCCAGAGCTTTCTAGGTTTCTAGGTTTATGACTAGAAACATGAAACTTGATCTTTAAGGAAAAAAGTTTAAATTCTCATCAGAACCCAATTAGTGCATCACTCACTAATTCCTGAGTATGTGAGTGAGTGAGTGAGTGAGTGAGCGAGTGAGTAAATGAGAGAGTAGTCATTTATACCTACCAAAAAATTAGGGGAATGCAGATGGTACATATGGACAATAACTAGGTTTCTGAAAACTCTAAAAATTAAGCCACACAATCATATCATAAGGGCGCCTGGGTGGCTCAGTGGGTTAAAGCCTCTGCTTTCGGCTCAGGTCATGATCTCAGGGTCCTGGGATCGAGGCCCGCATCGGGCTCTCTGCTCAGCAGGGAGCCTGCTTCCCCCTCTCTCTCTGCCTGCCTCTCTGCCTCCTTGTGATCTCTCTCCTGCTGTGAAATAAATAAATAAAATCTTTTAAAAAAATCATATCATAATAAATAAAATGTGTGACAGAGGCATTTTAGTGACAAATATTTCCTACAACCAAAGAAGGAAGATCTATTAATTGATCTGTGAATATAATGATTAGATGGGAAGATGGTCACGTAGAAGAGAGGAAGATGAATACTTGGGGAGAGAAATTCTCAGTTCCCCCACCCAGCGCCTCAGCCTGTCTGAACTCTGTAGTTGGGCACACCAGACACTGACACACATCACCCAATTTCTCTCCAAATAGACTTTTGATTTCAATTTGTTTTTATACGTGACTTCCTCATCAAGTCAAAGAATTGTGCCACTAGCTCAAGTACAAGCTTGGCAGTTTTGTTCCTCCATGAAAACTAAAAATGGCATCTGGTTTATGCAGTTAGCTATTCTGAGCTTGATAACTTCAGTCCATCTGAGAAAAAAAATCTTTAGAAGTTGCGAAGATGAGTGACACACCCTGGACTGTGCTAATTTTACTAAAGTGAATTCATCTCCAGCTAGCTAACTGCCCAGCTCCTCTGGACAGTTGTACCTTGTCTTGCTTCAAAGAGCTGTAAAATGCCTGATTCTTTTAGTGCCAAAAATATGGTTTAATATATGTCTATTTATATGCCCCATAATAAATGCACTTATTTAGGAAGTTTTATTTAACATGTGGCTTACTACATGCCCCAGATCATTTTTGCTTTATTCAAGTCTCACGACGAAACCCCACATTAGGCACTATATTTAACAATTATTAATGATCGTTATTTTCTCTTTGGTAATTGGGAAAACTGAAAAAGTATGTTACATCTTCTCAATGCAAGGAGAAAATTTCCATTAGCAGCGAACATGTATGTGGCTAAACAAGAGAGATTTTCTAAAGACCTTATATTCGGAATCTTTGTTCAAAAAAATCTAGAGATGATAATAGACCAGTGACAGCTCCCTGTAAATCCAAAGCATGAAGCTTATTTTCCTTTATTTGTTTGTTTGTTTTGTTCCAATGGCTTTGGGAATTAGGAGAATTTAAGATTAGCTACCAAAGGTAAATTGAAAGATAAAAGCTCAGTAAACTAGAGTACAGATAAAGAAAGGTGGAGGGAAGAACTGGCTATAAGGAAAATCAAGGTGACCAGGTAGCTGAAAGAGTTGGCCCGATGGTAGCATTACTATGTGTGGCCACTTTATGAACTTGAGTTCTCTTTTCCTAATGACATCTTCCTATATGCAGAAGAAGAAGCAGAGGTGAGAGGTACAGGCATGTCTTTTTACTGAGACTATAATGTTCCAGTTTGAGTAGATATCACAAAGCTATCTAATTTGCCTTTTCTTAGCACATTAACCTGGATTTCTCTTGATTTATACAAAACTGACTAATAATATGAGCTAACATTTATTAAGTATTACCATATACCAGGCACTAAGTTAAGCATTTTTCATGCATTCTCACTTAGTTTTTGTATCAATTCCATGAGGTAGATACAATTATTATCCTCATTGTACAGATGAGAAAAATAGAGCTTGTAAGAAACTTGTATAAGGTGACCTACCTATAAAATGGTGGACATGAGAGTAATAATTGCAGGTCTGATGACTGAAGAATACCTAACAAATACTTAAACATTCACTCTAGTCTCTGCTGACCCACTTTCCAATGCATTAAAGCTATCAGGAAGATCACATTTTTTAACAAACTAAGGAAATGTCTCCTTCCTTTGGCTCAAATGGTGATAAATAAATATTATTACAGAATAGTAATAATAATGCTCATCTCTTAAGCATTTGCTATCAACCAGCACTATTCTTAGTGCTTGTATATACTGAGTCATTTAATTCATCACAATAAGCCTATGAGATAATTACTATTATTATTCCTATTTTACAGATAAGGAACTAAGGCACACAGAGCCCAAGTAAATTGTCCAAGGACATACAGGTAGATACTTACTTATTTATAGCCAACCAAGGACCGACACAGTTGAATAAATGTATGCCAGTTGTCTACTGCTGATTCAAGAACACATAACAAGTTCTGAGATAATATGGAGGAGAAAAATCACTCTCTTCAATTCCTAGGCTAAATGCCATCCTGGAACTTATCATAAAACTGGTGAAAACCTGGAACCTTTTGCCCAACTGACGGTAAGCTCCTCTTCTATAGATTCCTAAGAAACTCTGAGTGTTGGCTGGAAAGTTACTTAAGACTGAAATGACAAATCCCCGGCTTTATTTAAATCATTGTAGTGACTACTTTTTGTATAGCTGATTGAATTAGCCATGAGGTTGTTCAGTCATTAACGCCCTAATCAGAGGTTTTTGATCTCTTTCCTACCTTAACATATTTAAAGAGTCAGTTCTATACCCTCATCACTCACAGTAGCTCACAAAAGCTGGATTCTCAAACAGGAGAGGGTGTCTGCCCTGTGGTGCCCACACGCCATAAAAAAAACATGTTAAATTTCATAAGAGGGAAAAGAAACTGTTTTTAGAAAAAGTGTCCCCCTCCTCAAGTTATTATGCTATATATTCCTATCCTACCTTAAAAATCACCATCCTGAATGCTAGATTAATTTTTTTTTCAACATTTTTCCTCCTACAGACACAAACTCTATTTTGATATTCTTGGTTGTTCACTCTTTGTCATGGTGAAGTTTTCTGCTAAACTGAGTATTTATAACTTCAGTATATGCAATGCTATTCATTCTAGAAACCAATAATGGCCAAACTGTTTTCCAATAACCAATAGGTAAACTAGTTAAGGGAATATTGGAAAAGGGGGAATGTCTAGTCAACATAAATCATTGTGTAAATCAGCTAGTCCAAAACTATATGAAAATCTGCACAACTTCCCCAGCTCACAGCCTCTTTGTAAACATTAGCTTGGGGTCAGAAAAACAAAGGCCCATGAGAAAGCACATGTTCCTTCTGCACAACTTTCTTCATGGCATTTTTAATCTCCTTATTCCTGAGACTATAGATGATAGGATTCACCATAGGGATCACCAGAGCATAGAATATGGACACCACCTTGTCCCGGTTTAGGGAGTAGCTAGAACTGGGTCTCATGTACATGAAGAGACCAGAACCATAGAAGAGGGTCACAGCAGTCAGGTGAGAGGCACAGGTGCTAAAGGCTTTGGTCCTACCTTTAGCTGAGCTGATCTTCAGGACAGCAGCTACAATGTAACCATAAGAGATGAGGATCACAAGGACAGACACCATTCCAACAACAACACCCACAACAAAGTTCACCACCTGGCTGGTAAAGGTATCAGAGCATGACAGAACCAGAACCGGAGGAAGGTCACAGAAGAAGTGATCAATCATGTTGGGCCCACAGAAATCATGCTGGTAAACAGAGTATGTTTCAATCAAAGAACTGAGGAATCCACCCATGTAGGCCCCCGCCACCATCTTTAAACAAAGTGTATGGGAAATTAGGGCTGTGTAGAGCAATGGGTTGCAGATTGCAGCATAGCGGTCATATGCCATGGCTGCCAAAAGAAAGCATTCGGTCAGCCCCATTCCACAGAACACAAAGTACTGTGTGGCACAGCCAACAAAGGAAATGGTTGTCTGCCCTGTGATGATGTCAGAGAGCATCTTGGGAGTTGTGGATGACACATAGCAGATATCTAGGAAGGACAGGTTACTGAGGAAGAAGTACATGGGTGTGTGCAGATGGGAGTCCATCCTGATGAGGGCAATGAGGCTCAGGTTCCAGGCTAGTGTGAGGAGATAAATTCCCAAAAATAACACAAAAAGGAAAAGCTTCATTTGAGGATGGTCTGAAAATCCCAGGAGGATGAATTTTGTCACAATTGTGTTGTTCTTTCCTACAACCATAGACCTATTTCCTGCATAAAGGAAAGAAACAGTCCTGTGATCAGTTAGATTGTGTTTGTTATTATATGAGTGGATGTTTCCTGGAAAATCATATAAACAATTAACACCCAGTTAACATCACATTGGCCTGCTATGTCTTCTTTTTGAAGGAAGTCTTCCCATGATGATCTCTTGTCACTATTTAAAATCTGTAGGCTATACACCTTGCTGATTAGAAGAGAGTCTGTCTAATGGAGTAGAGAGTGACTGGAAGTCAGTAATCTGGGTTTTGTCCTCAGCTCCATTCCTGTCTCCCTGGAACTGTGGAAAAATGACTTCACCTCTCCAGATTCTCATTTTCTCAACTGAAAAATGGGAGGGTTGAATCAGATCAGTCTCAAAGTTCTTTTAGATTTAGGTTTCCTATGGCTTTTTAGACTTTCTGACTTGAAAATATAAACCCAGATTAACAACAAGATTAGGAATTTCTCATATTTTATATATCCTTAGTATAAGAATCTGTAAAGGGAGCTAAACACAACAGGCTATAATATTTGATATATTCTATTTTGAGGGAGCAAATCTAACCTATAATAAAGATAATCCATTCTTTCAGGTTAGAAAACTAAGAGAAAAAATATACACATATATTATATATATACACATATATCCTTAGACCTAGAAAATTTTTTCTAATTATATAATAAGTTTTTATACAAGTAACTGCATAAAGTGCATAAAAAGATCAAAATTTGGATGAGCATAATCAGCACCATTATGAGATAGAAGGACTATGAATAATATCTCCATGGTTGGGGGAATGGTGCAAGAATACCAAAGTTGACTGAAAATGGATGAGCCATGGTGGTCAAGAACTAGCAGAAACCAGTATTTTCTGAGGAAGAAAAGCTGGAAAGGGTTCATTCGATATTTAAGTATAATATTTAAGGATAGACATGGGACAACCTTGATGTCATCAGACCAGACCAGATTATCATTTTAAGACATGAGGGAAGCCCATATGCATTTTACCTTAAGAAAGACAAGCTGGCACTGATATAAGATCAAAATGAGGCGATATAAATGGGATGGGTGTGAAAGGGCAGAAGTACCCTAGGAAAGACTCAGCGATAAAATTAAAGTTGGTGGGCGCCTGGGTGGCTCAGTGGGTTAAAGCCGCTGCCTTCGGCTCAGGTCATGATCCCAGGGTCCTGGGATCGAGGCCCATATCGGGCTTCCTGCTCAGCGGGGAGCCTGCTTCCTCCTCTCTCTCTCTCTCTCTGCCTGCCTCTGCCTACTTGTAATCTCTCTCTCTGTGTCAAATGAATAAATAAAATCTTTAAAAAAAAAAAAAAAAAATTAAAGTTGGTGATGTTTTATCATTTTACGGAATTTGACTACCCATGCATGTTTTCAACCAACTGCAACTATCTGACTGTGTTTCTCTATCATCCATCATGTTAAATACTGTTCTACATGAAGAGGTGCTCAACATCACTAGCCATCAGGGAAATGCAAATCAAAACCATGATGAGTTATCATCTCACATCTCTTAGGATGGCTATTCTTAAAAAGACAAAAGGTAAGTGTTGGTCAGGCTATAGAGAAAAGTGCTGTGCCCTGTTGGTGGGAATGTAAATTACTGCAGTCATGATGACAAACACTATGGAGGTCCCTCAAAAAATTAAAAGTAGAACTCCTGTATGATTCAGCAATCCTATTTCTAGGTATTTATCCAAAGAAAATGAAGTCAATATCATGAAGAGATAGTTTCACTTCCATGTTTATTGTGACATTATTCACAATAGTCAAGATATGGAAATGACCTAAATGTCCATCAATGGATGAATGCATAAAGAAAACTTGAGATAGGGTGCCTGGGGGCTCAATTGTTGAGTGTCTGCCTTCAGCTCAGGTCATGATCCCAGGGTCCTGAGTTTGAGCCCCGCGTTGGGCTCCAGGAACAGTGGGGAGCCTGCTTCTCCCTTTCCCTCTCCCCCCTTGCTTGTGCTCTCTATCAAATAAATAAATAAAATCTAAAAAAAAAAAAGAAAGAAAGAAAGAAATACAATCACAAACACTCATTCAGGGCTTATTGAGTACCAGGTACTGTTTTAAGGACTTGATTTATATTAACTCATTTAATCCTCTCTGGAAATGGGTAGACTTACTCTGCCCCTTTTATAGATGAAATGTGGAATAGGCTATAAATTATAATTGTCACTTGTTGGATGAATGAGATGGGAATGAAGGAGCTGAACTTACTGAATGATTTCAGGCAGAAGTGTCCTGAGAGCTCATCCTACAGAAGAATTATTGTTTGCCTTGCTCCACTAAAATGTTTTACAAACTTCAGTTCATCTGCATTTCCCACTGTTCTATGCCTGGTTTCTGGTTCAGCCTATTTTTCATAGTTTGGCCTCGCGCAAAGAGTAAGATCTCCTTTTGGAATCCCTGCTCCTTTATTCACAGGTCTTCAAAATGGCCTTAGGGAATTCATTAGTTTAATGGGCAGGGGTAGCCACACTTTTCCTCCACATGGCTGCCCTGTCACTCACTCCTGGGTCCAAAGGAAAAGCCTAGCAATCATTAGAACTAAACATTTCTGAGCACTAATTGTTCTCTGGGGTGATAGGGACAAGGACAACCACCCATTGCCAGAGTCTTATTTACAGTGCCCTGCCTTATTCTCCTCTGAGCTTCTCCTGGGTCCAGGAAGATGTCCTTTTGCGTTGGTGGGCAACCTTCTGCTTAGAGAAACTTCACTGGAAGTAAACCACACACAAGGGAGTTGGGTTCAAATTCTGACTCTGCCATTTTATCTGTATAAACATACATACATTTTTAAAATCTCTGAAATATCAGTTTCCTCCCTTGTAACACTGGTGTAATAATTATAATACCAATCTCAAAGGGTTGTTGTGATAACAAAATGAGATATGAATAGGAAGGTCTTAGCACAGTGCCCAGTGGATAGAAATCACTCCATGAATGTTGAGTAATAATGTCATTAACTCTGTCTCTAGGTTTGTGGCCAAGAGCTCTTTCTTATCTATTTGACATTTTATTGTGATGAAAACAGCTTCTTTACCCTTTAATATTTTAAGTGCTGTTTCCTGTGGCTGTGGGCAAGTCAATTAACCCCTCCCCTGCCTCTCAGGGCCTGAGTAAATTCAGCTCACTTTCCAAGGACCCCTCAAGCTCTGAAAATCTAGAATTTTGAGATGCTGATATCCCATTTTTTGAAACTTTTTCGACAGGAGTAGAGTTTACGAAAAAGAGTTAATCTCTTCCATGGAGATCAAGTTATCAAATCTTAGTCTGAGAATAAAAATTAATTAAATGACAAAAATATCTTCTATATGACAGAATATAATTACTGAGACTCTTGACACACTAGGTAATAAGCTGAATTTAGGGAAAGAAGGTTAGCAACTGAGATCACTGGGGGAAAAAAAGGTAAGTGACTTCAAAAATAGACTGTGAAGAGAAAAGTCAAGGAAGTTCTTTATTAAGAGAAGCATTGTAGACTAGGACTGGGGACATACCAGCCCAGGAGTTCCCAAAGCTAGGAGAGTCAAGTCCAACTAACTACAAAAGTGTTTTGATACTGAATTTAAGATTACAGATAATTTAGAAGGTAAATCCCTAATTATGATCTATATGTTTTCTTGGGATTAGAAAAGCTGATACATAATAAAAAATTTTTAAAAAGAAAAGCTGATAATGGGGGATGGTAATAGATTTCATCTGTTGTGACAGCTCTGATTATACTGATATTGATTATGTGCAAAGTAAGACCAAGAAACTCAAGATTAAAGAGCAAATTATATTATCGATGTCTGCATTGGATAGGAAAATGTAGGATGGGGACATTTGATGCATTTGTCAACCTATTCTATAAAAAATTTAAGAACAAGGAAGAAATTTGCCTTATTAAATTTACTGGGATATAACCATAAACTCTCATTACCCCTGCTTTAAAGTATCAGATTTCATGTATGATAAATTTAGGAATTTAAAGCAGAAGGTTAAACTGAACATCAAAAAGCATGAAGGCAAATAGCACATAAAAGAAAATAAACTCCATATAGAATTACAGATGTTTAGGAGGCAATTAAGAGTCAACTCAAAATTTATCTCACTAGGATTCTATGCATCTTAAAGTTTGTTTGCTGACAGCTTCTCCTAAAATATTATTTACTTTCATGTTTATTTAACATTTTAGCGTAGCTATTTTAATGAGGCTAATTGTTTCAAAGAAAGCCCAGAAAAAAATCCAGAGGTGCTTGGCAGAAAAACACAATCTTGATCCTCGAATTGGTGTTGGAAAAGTTATTTTGGTTTGTATTTCTTCTACTAGTGAGGAGTATAAATGTCAAGCGTTTATAGATCCAAAGACTCTTCACCAGGCTTTCCAAACAAAGATAAGATACAAGACAAAAGGACATGTAGAGGTTTTAGAGATCACAGACAAGGAAAGGAAAGACTGGAAGTTATACAACCTGAGTTCCAATTCCCATTCTGCTGTGGGAAATTACGTTCCTCTCTGGCCCTCAGTTTTTTACTCTAACACAAAAAAAACTAAAGTGAAAGACCTCTTAAGAACCCAAACAGCATGATTATAACTGAGATAACTATATTAACAAATTATTATCTGCACAGAGGACTACTACTTTAGAGCCTTCTATGGCATGTTGCTGCCCCCTAGTGGAAATATGCCTAAACTCAGTCTTAAGAGGTTACCTCTGGGGACTAAAATCCACATAAGAACCTAGCATTGCAATAGTTAATCGATTATCCTCAAACACATTATATAGCCACCATGCTCTAAGCATTGTACCAGGTGCTCCCTCAAGTACCTTAACTCAATAGTATCATGAAGTTCAATTCTGGGAAAGAAACCAGACCAGGGAGCTGGACAACTTACTAACCATATTGAAAATGATGAATGGGGCACCTGGGTGGCTCAGTGGGTTAAAGCCTCTGCCTTCGGCTCAGGTCATGATCTCAGGGTCCTGGGATCGAGGCCTGCATCGGGCTCCCTGCTCAGCGGGGAGCCTGCTTCCCCCTCTCTCTCTCTCTGCCTGCCTCTCTGCCTCCTTGTGATCTCTCTCCCTCTGTGAAATAAATAAATAAAATCTTAAAAAAAAAAAAAGAAAAGAAAATGGTGAATGACACTAATAAACAACTATATTCAGATAAGAGTGATATAACTGAGAATAGGTAAGTCCCAAGTTCACTTTTAAGGTACCATTTTAAACAAATCAGATTTTTAAGTTCTTAAAAAGAGGCGTCATAACAACAAAAGAACAGTCTAGAAGAATTACACGGGTTAAAAGAATTATAATGGTAGTGTTAACACATGAGATGGGTCTGAATCCTGCCTATTTTCATCTGTGTGGTCTCTTGCACACCTCCACTGATTTCACATTACCTCTTTCTTCATCCGTGAGATTCAGCTGAGTATACCAGCCTTGTATGACTGTGTTTGGATCATATGTGAAACCTACATGAAAACCATTATGTAAAAACCACTCAAATGGGATGAGTTCTGTTCTGGTTTTTATTGATTTTTTAAAATATTTTATTTATTTATTTGACACAGAGAGAGAGAGAGATCAGATCCCAAGTAGGCAGAGAGGCAGGCAGAGAGAAAAGGGGGAAGCAGGCTCCTTGCCAAGCAGGGAGCCCGATGTGGGGCTCGATCCCAGGACCCTGAGATCATGACCTGAGCTGAACACGCTTTAACCCACTGAGCCACCCAGGCGCCCTGTTCTGATTTTTAAATTACCAATGAGTCTCAGAAGAAACACCTCCAGCAGTAGTATTCTGATACCAGTATTAGAAATGCATCGTAATCCATATTATTATCGAGCCCAGCTAACTATATGCTTTCATTAAATACCAATTAACTACTGTATATGTTTTAATTAAAATGCCAGTTAACTTGGATATAGTTTTTAGAAGACTTTCAGGTTCAGAAAATCTTGGCACAATAATTTTTTTATAAACAGTCATTGCTATCACTGTCATTTTTTATTATTTGAGCTTAGTATTACTATGAACACTATTAGTGAATGATGTGATGTTATACTTCTGGAAAATAGTTGAACATATTAGACTCTCTTAGAATTGCTAGGTAAGACTTAAACTCAAAACGAATCATTAGGAGATTGTAAGTGTTGAATCCTAGGGGTGCCTAGGTGGCACAGTTGTTCGAGTGTCCAATTCTTGGTTTCGGCTCAGGGTCATAATCGCAGTGTCATGAGATTGAGCCCCATGTCTGGCTCGAGTTTCTCTCTCCCTCTCCCTCTTGCATTCTCTCTCTCTCTCTCTCTAAAATAATTAAATAAATCTTTTTAAAAAAATAAGTGTTGAATCCTAAGTAAGACAAAAATATCCCTAACCACTGATACAGTAAAAATGGCAGCAAAAAATTTAAACTTTAAATAATCTTAATGGAAATAAAACATCCCCTACTTATCAGGGCATTTGAAGGCACATAGAAATCAACATTATCTCAAGTATGAGTTTTCCAAGAAGACTTTGAACATTGTTTTGACTAAACGTCCATGGATCTAAATTTTCCTAAGGAACTCTCAAAAGGAAGATCCTAAAAGAAGAATCAAAGTGCACTCATCTGGTTTCAGGAGAATAGGGCAGGCTGAGAGGAAAGAAGTGATTGTGGAAAGAACCAATTTTTTTAATCACTTAAATCATCCTTCTGCCCAAGCCCAAAGGGGAGAGGCTCTTCAGACAGGGTAAGAGACTATTCTCGTAGCTAGGAAGGTTCAGAGTCACTTGGAGTTCAAGATTATCTACTTAAAAATAAAGATTATAAGCTTTATTTGAGCTTACCTAAATATCCCCCCTTCCAATTCTCATCAAATTTCAATATTCTCAGTTTAAGAAACGAATCAAACCTCTTCCTTTTCTCCTTCCCTCTCCAAACACATGAATTAATGACTTCCTTTTTGCTGTATGTCTAGCCTCAAATTATTTTTTATTTGTACGTGGCCCTCCGTAGAATAAAAGTTTTACATCTTTATACTACATCATGCTATACCAGAGTAAATTTAAAAATTTTTAGAGGAAAAACCCTGTATCTAACATAATTATGGGTTCAAATATTGGATCAATCTCTCATTAGCTGTAAAATTTTGAGCAGCTTATTTGGTTGGTTTTTTTTTTTTTTTGCATACATATACAATTCTGCTTTCTTTTGCAGAATAGGTGCTTATCTTGTCCTCTAAGTCCTGCTGCCATCCTGAGTTCACTCATCATGTACTACCAGAAGAGGTTTTGAATGGCCTTGGGGATCCCAGGAGCTGGCTATTGGGATGGAGCTTAATAAGCATTTATTGTCAGTGAATTTTATGAGTATGTGCTCTCCATACCACCCCAGAGATCAATTAACTACAAATCTGTGAGGTTTGGGTGATACATTTCTTTCTCTTTCAAAAAAGACCCTCAAGGGCAAATATAATGAAACATCTCCAAGGAGAGAGGGCGAAAAAAACCTCTCTCAAAATCATTTCCAATCCCAGCTTTGAAACATTTTCAAAATGACTCCAAATGCAGGTAGTGCAGGTACTAGAAGAGCTTCTTAAAGATTTTCTCTCTCTTTTTTCTGTATAATTTTCCCCTCCTCCTTTCTGCCCACAAACACACATTCTATGCATCAAGCGGATATTTTTATTTTTGATGAACAAACCAGCCTCAAGTTTGCTCTCCCAGCTCATTAGCACTTTGGGGATTGGAAGCACTTCCTGAAGCATGACAAGACTCCTTACAAAGCAAAACTCAAGACAGGCATCAGCTAAAGGACAGACAAACAAGAGGAAGAGGGTGAGTGCAGTCATTCATCTTTTACTTTTTGTCTTCATGCCCACATTAATCTTGCTTTATAGTGCACTTTAGATCTACAAGCCCATACAGATGACTAAGGAGTTCTTTGGATTCAAGTTTTTCTCCGCGAACCTCTCAATTCTGTCTTTCTCCAGATTTAACCACAACCTTACCTTAACACTGCTTTGATTGGCTTCCTGGACTATGTTTGAGCCCTTGCAATTAAAAAGAGAATTAAGAGGGAAAGACATTTTGGAAGGAATTGTTACACCCTTGAACAGAGCTCCAATTAATAGTAAGCGGTTTGAAAAGCAATTTGGAAGTGCTATGATTGGGGCAGACTTTACACAGCAGATTTTCCTAACACCACAAAGACCTCTAACCTCCAATATCCTCTTTCTCTATTCTAACTGGGGCCTGAATTTTACCATCTGAGTCTTAATTCTTGGATTAAACTTTTGATGCCTTTGAATGCTCACCTTATGTCCAAAGGGACTCTTCCATTTCCATCAATTATTTGTACGTTTGGATGAAGGACAGACCTGGAAGAAGACCTTGAGGGCATCAGGCTTTTGCAAGGGTGAGGGGGGAGACTTCATAAAGTGGAGGACAGAGGCCGGAGCAGGAATGATGGGGAGATCAGACAATCCACTCCTACTCCCCAGTTTGGCTGAAGTTCCCCCTTGTCATTATACTGTGGTGTTTGTTTGTTTGTTTTAAGATTTACTTATTTGTTTGAGAGAGAGAGAGAGCTGGGGGAGGGGCAGACGGAGAGAGTACTCAAGCAGACTCCCTGCTGAGCACAGAGCCCCATGCTGGGCTTGATCCCAGGACTCTGAGATCATGACTGGAGCCACAATTAAGAGTCACCCATTTAACCAACTGAGTCACCCAGGAGCTCCCATTATTCTGTTTTTTAACTCCATCACCAACTATGTTAAGCTTAGACTAGGCAGACTTAGCACTTTCTTGCAGATATTGGATAAAAAGATGCACTGGGTTGTCAATCAACTTGACCATTTCCCCTCAATTCCTGAGTGTCTTCTGTGTGCAAGGTACTGTGGTAGGTGCCTGATTTTACTGTGTTACCCTGTCTTCACCATGGCCTCAAAGATTAGTGTGACTTACAAAGATGCAACTCAGCCCCTGTGAATGCAGTGAGGTCACTGAGCTGCACAAACTCTCTTTTTTCAGCTGCTATTGAATATACTTACATGATAGGATTTGTAGGGAGGCTAGATTCAGCTCAGACTAGCCCTCCATCCAGTTTGCTGCCAATAAAGATTTCTTTCTCTCTGAAAAAAAGAAGCACCTCTTTGAGAGCAGAGTTCAGTGACATAAAGTGCTCCACAGAGCCCTGAAGATACCTTCTGTTTAATGTTCTAGAGTAAGATGGCTAAGATTCAGGGCTTCCATGGGCGAGAAAAAAAAAACTCAGGATATGCTTTTCCTTTTGTTCCGCTTTGTCCAGATTCACTTTCTGTTTCTGGGGATGGGAAATTTCATCCTTCAATGTGAAAGTTTTCCCCCTGATGACAACATTCAAAATGGATTTGCCATTGACCCATCAACTCCCTCCTCCCCAGATCATTACAGTCTTCAACCTCACTCCCAGACACTTGTTACAAACCTACATGGCCCATAAGTGGACCCCTCATTTCAAGCCACCACATGAGAAAAAGTGTTTTCAAAGAAAACTCCATTCCTTAAAGAATTCTTTAAGGAATATTCATGGCTGATAGCAATCACAGTCCCAATTTGTTAAGCAAAGATCTTATCTCAAGACCCATGAACCTTTTGCACATTATCTTAAGCAATCCTCCAACAACTCTGTTAAGAAGTCGTGATTATCCCCATTGCACAAATGGAGGCACTGAAACTCAGAGAGGCTAAATGAGTTGCCTAACATCCCACAGCTGGAAAGTAGCTGAGTCAGGATGAGAACCAGGCTTGTCCTGAAGCCTATCCAGAATCAAAACCATCACCTTACTCCCCTCTTTGCTGCTAACCTGAACAAGTGCTCCAAAGACCTTGAATCACATCACGAACCTCAGGTTTCTATCTGACTGAAGACTGAGCCTACAGGAATGGGTGAAGGCTCCAGCAGAACTGTTTTGTGTTGCTCACAATTTCTCCATGTGGCTCTACATCTGTACTAGATGATGCCAAACTTTGCTGCAGGAGTCTGTCTTTTCTTTAAGGGGAAAAAAATCCTCTCCTAATTCTGGAAAGTCTACACACCTTTCACAGACAGGTGCAGAGCCTCTGAATATAAAGCTTAAAACCATATTGACAAGATTGGGATAAGTGTGTGGGATCTCTGAAACTCTGTATGGTGATGACCATGATGCATGGTGATGACCATGAGGCATGATGATGACCAAAGGAGCTTCACATTCTCTCACTATCCAAATTTGGGGATTTTAGCACTGAAAAGTCTATAGCAGAAACAATTAAGAGGGAAGAGAGGAGATCCCAATCCCAAGGGCAGCTCTCTCTGTATAAGCTTCAAGAAGAAAGTTAAGATCAATGAGATCTTGAATGGCAATGGGTAGATGTATATTGATTTACGAAAAACTAGGGATATTGAATTAAAATAGCTCTCTTAAACTGAGCAAGAAATTCAGAGCAAATAGAGAATTACTTCCCGAACAGTGAAGTGACTGATTTGGAATGACTTCTATGATATATGTGATTTATAGAGGGTTTGTGTTCTATGATATAAGCACTCAGACCCATATACATATATTTGCACAGGTAAGGTATACACAAAAATGTTAAGAGCTCTTATTTCAGGAAATAGAATGTCATAATTCCCAGGTTTTTCTTTCTTTTTTTTTCATTGATCAGGAACTGCACATGAATTTTTTATTATGTTCAGTTAGCCAGCATATAGTACATCATAAGTTTTTGATGTAGTGTTCACTGATTCATTAGTTGTGTATAACATCCAGTGCTCATTACAACACACGCCCTCCTTAATACCCATCACTTGATTACTCCATCCCCGCACCCCCTCCCTTCTGTAACCCTCAGTTTGTTTCCCAGAGTCCAGAGTCTCTCATGGTTTTTCCCCCTCTCTAATTTCTTTCCATCCTGTTTTCCCTCCCTTCCCTTGTGGTCCCCCACTCTGGGGGAACTTATGTTCCACATATGAGTGAAACTATATGATAATTGTCTTTCTCTGCTTGGCTTATTTCACTTAGCATAATACCCTCTAGTTCCATCCATGTCAATGCAAATGATGGGTACTCACCCTTTCTGATGGCTGAGTAATATTCCATTGTATATATGGACCACATCTTCTTTATCCATTCATCTGTTGAAGGGCATCTCAGCTCCTTCCACAGTTTGACTATTGTGGACACTGTTACTGTGAATATTAGGGTGCAGGTGCCCCTTTGGATCATTCCATCTGTGCCTTTGGGGTAAATACCTAGTAGTGCAATGCTGGGTCATAGGGTAGTTCTATTTTTAATGTCTTGAGGACCCTCCATGCTGTTTTCCAGAGTGACTACAACAGCTTGCATTCCCACCAACAATGTAAGAGGGTTCCCCTTTCTCCACATCCTTGTCAACACTTGTTGTTTCCTGTCTTGTTAATTTTGGCCAATCTAACTGGTGTAAAGTGGTATCTCATTGTGGTTTTGATTTGTATTTCCATGATGCCTAGTCACGTGGCCCATTTTTCATGTATCTGTTGGCCATTTGTATGTCTTCTTTGAAGAAGTGCATGTTCATGTCTTCTGCCCATTTCTTGACTGGATTATTTGCTTTTTGGGTGTTGAGTTTGATAAGTTCTTTATAGATCTTGGATACCACCCCTTTATCCACAAAGTCATTTGTAGGGGCGCCTGAGTGGCTCAGTTGGTTAAGCCTCTGCCTTCAGCTCAGGTCATGATCCCAGGGTCCTGGGATCTAGCTCCGCATCGAGCTCCGCATCGGGCTCCCTGCTCTGCGGGGAGCCTGCTTCTCCCTCTCCCTCTGCTGCTCCTCACTGCTTGTGCTCTCTCTCTCTCTCTCTCTCTCTCTCTCTTTGTGTCAAATAAATAAATAAATAAAATCTTTTTTTTTATGTCATTTGTAAATATCTTCCCCCATTCCGTGGATTGCCTCTTAGTTTTGTTGACTTTTGCTTTGTTGTGTGAAAGCTCTTTATCTTGATAAAGTCCCAAAAGTTTATTTTTGCTTTTGTGCACAATTTTTAGTTTCAACGTTTCAGTTATATGTTGATCCCATTATTTTACAGTGCTCACATATTGCTTTTTTAAATTCATAAAATAACACTTCCATTTTGAAAAATAAAATGGATTTTATGAGATTCTTTGTACTTTAGGAGGTAGGTAGAATAGGCTGAAAGTATAGTTTAAAAGACAGTTAAGGGGGCGCCTGGGTGGCTCAGTGGGTTAAAGCCTCTGCCTTCAGCTCAGGTCATGATCTCAGGGTCCTGGGATCGAGTCCCGCATCGGGCTCCCTGCTCAGTGGGGATCCTGCTTCTCCCTCTCTCTTTGCCTGCCTCTCTGCCTACTTGTGATCTGATCTCTCTCTGTGTGTCAAATAAATAAATGAAATCTTTTTTAAAAAAAGACAGTTACGGTAATTTCATTGATTTCCAAATTGTTTTTTTATTTATTTTTTATTTTTTTATTATGTCTAGTTATCCAGCATATAGTACATCATTAGTTTTTGATGTAGTGTTCAACAATTCATTAGTTATGTATAACACCCAGTGCTCATCACAACACATTAAGACCCAAAGAAGAATCAAGACATGTTCCAGACCTATAAAAGCTATTCACTGTGAGCCACAGGGTCCCTCTCACCACACTTTTTCCTTCTGCAGGGACCGGACCTCAGCATTGGAAATCTGCTGACAGTGGGAGTTCTCTCCTGTTTTATAAGGATTGAGACTTAGTATGGGTGTGTTGGGGGGTGATAAGAATTATTATCCATGTGAAATGGATGGAGTCAACCCTTGATCTATGAAAGATGTTTCATACACTGAAAATTCTAAGAATTTGATCAAGGACACTTTGTATTTAGGTTTAAACAACAACAGCAACAACAGACACAGAGTACTTACTTACTAGAGGTCAGGCATGTCCTAAAGGAGATGATAGATAGATGATACATAGATGGATAGATAGATAGATAGATAGATAGATAGATAGATAGATAGATAGATAGATAGATAGATAGAAGATAGGTAATAGACAATTGATAATAGACAGATACTTATAACAAAGTAAGTGCTATTATTATCTTTGATCTTACAGAGACAGATGCAATGTCCAAGTGACCTGCCCAAGATCACACTAAGTGGTAAAACTAGGGACTGAATACAGGCTGTCTAAATCCAGAGTCCCCATTTCTTAACAAGTCAATAGCTTAGAGCTCTGACTACAGACAAATTTGAAAATGGAACTACACTACTGTATTTATATCTAATAGCTGACAATTGAGAGCACTTCTGTATACATCTGGCTTAATCCTTTGGATTAAAAACATTCTAAATATCTGATTGGTTCACAACTACAGAGCTGAACCTGGTCCCTCCATTAATTTATCCATTCCAGTATTGAAACTTGAATGAAGTTAAATGACTAGTTAATTCAGAGCATGACATGACTCATCTGGGACACATAAAACTGTCCTGACAACTTTCACCTGGGACGTACTATGTGTCGGTCACTTTACACACTCTGCCTTATTCAATTCCTAAAACACATATGTGAAGTAGGTACTGTCACCCATTTTGGAAGATAAGGAAATTGGAGCCTAGAGATATTGGATATCTCACCCAACGTGACACAGCTACTAAGTGGTAGAGACAGGAGCCGATCACAGGGAGTCTGAATCCAAAGCCTGAGCTCACATCAATCACACTGTACTAAGTGTATATAGTACAATGACTAAAATTACCTTCTGAGAGAAACAATCTTTGCATAAAGTTGTGATCTGCCCAATACTGTACTGTCCCTCTCGTGCATTTTGTAATTTTTTGTTGACTGACGTCACCTGTAATGTGGATTATCATTATTATGCCAGGTCTGCATCTTGTCCTTGTGGTCCTTGGGAAACATGTCCACAACTAAGGCCTGGAACAACAGCTCTTCAGTGACCATGTTTATCCTCCTGGGATTTTCAGACCATCCAGAACTCCAGACCCTTCTCTTTGTGACCTTCCTGAGTATCTATCTTGTGACCCTGGCCTGGAATCTGGCCCTCATCTTTCTGATTAGAGGTGACCCCCATCTGCACACACCCATGTACTTCTTCCTCAGCAACTTATCCTTCATTGACATCTGCTACTCTTCTACAGTGGCCCCCAAGATGCTCGCTGATTTCTTCCAGGAGCAAAAGACCATATCGTTCTTGGGCTGTGCTGCTCAGTTTTTTTTCTTTGTCAGCATGGGTCTCACTGAGTGCTTCCTCCTGACAGCCATGGCGTATGACCGATATGCAGCCATCTCCAGTCCCCTGCTCTACACTGCCATCATGTCCCCGGGCCTCTATACACGCATGGTGCTTGGGGCATATGCCGGTGGCTTCCTGAGCTCCCTGATCCAGGCCAGCTCTGTATTTCGGCTCCACTTCTGTGGACCCAACGTCGTCAACCATTTCTTCTGTGACCTCCCACCAGTCCTGGCACTTTCTTGCTCTGATACCTTCCCCAGTCAAGTGGTGAATTTTCTCGTAGTGGTCACTGTGGCGGGGACATCATGCCTCATCCTCCTCATCTCCTACAGCTACATAGGAGCTGCTGTCTTGAAGATCCGTTCAGTGGAGGGCCGAAGGAAAGCCTTCAACACATGTGCCTCACACCTGATGGTGGTGACTCTGTTATTTGGGACGGCCCTTTTCATGTACCTGCGACCCAGCTCCAGCTACTCTCTTGGAAGGGACAAGGTGGTGTCTGTGTTCTATTCGCTGGTGATCCCCATGCTGAACCCTCTCATTTACAGTTTGAGGAACAGAGAGATCAAAGATGCCCTGTGGAAGGTGTTGGAGAAGAAGAAAGTGTTTTTCCTAGCTCATGATTGAAAATATATTTCTGCAAAATGACAGAGACAAATGATCCCTGGCATCTACCTTCACCTCTGGCATTGATGAGGGAGACATCTTATGTGCATGGCTATCTATCTGCTGACCCACCATGGATTATCAAAAGGAGGAAGACATTACTTCAGCAGAAACACCACCCCAAGTTACCATATCCTCACAACTTCTATTACAACAACCACCTTTTATTGAATGCTTAATGTGTACCAGGCACATAATTTAACTAAATATTCATTGGAGCTCTACAATGCACACAGTACCATCCCCTTGTTACAAATAAGGAAATGTAGTCCCACCAAGGAAGACTGACTTACCCAGGGCCATACAGGAAGTCAAAGGCAGAACCCATTCAGACCGAGGTCTTCCTGACTCCAGAACCCGAATGCTACCTTCCTCATTCAACAAAAAATAGCCCTGAAGTTGTACAAGTGTATGACACTTACTACTGGCATATGGCAGAACCCAAAAAGATACACTGTGTATGACTGAGATGAATTAAAAAAACAAGATGCCTACTCCATTAAACACTCTTCCAAGACATCCCTCTTGGACTCCCATTATGACTAGTAAATAATTTGCTAAGATTGAAGGACATCACCTTTGACTGCCTTTTTATCTCAGCTATGTAGGAGCCTAGAAATTCTGAACCCCACAGAATCACATCAGTGCTCTTCTTCCCA
Organism: Ailurus styani; assembly: GCA_002007465.1. NCBI lineage: Eukaryota > Metazoa > Chordata > Mammalia > Carnivora > Ailuridae > Ailurus > Ailurus styani. The sequence goes on along the minus strand of LNAC01000293.1, from coordinate 512,834 downwards.
GTCTCAGTCACCTAAACTGCCTACTTGCTCGGTATCACTGTGATTTCTACCATATCACCCCTCTACCTGTTCAGCACCTGACTCCATTTCACAGCATGCTCTCCTTTTCTCATCACATTCTGAGTTCCTCTTGCTCTCCTCTATCTGAGCGCATTGCTGCTATAAGATCCTTGTTCCTTTACCTGGATAGATGAGCCCCTGTAGACGTACAATGAGTATTAACTGCTATCATCTCAAGAAGGTACACCTCAGGCTCTCACCTCCAGGTCATTCCTCCTTCATGGAAGGTAATTACAGTGGAGTTGGCCAGTACAACCATTCCTGCTGGCAAATCCACCTCTCATTCATTTGTGGCTCTGTCCCCTTTCTGACACACTCACTTTCCAATAGTGTGGGTCTACTGGATATGCAAAAAGATTTTATTTGATTTTGTTGTTCATATAGGTGGATCAGTTATTTCTTTCATATCTAGAAGACCATAAGGATGCATGGGGAGGAAAGATGCTTGTCTCCAGTCTCCTAAATTTCTTTAATAAGGTCAAGCAAACTTAAAGTGACCCATAGAAATAACACCCAGTGGTATTACCCAATAGGTAAGTTTTCCTAAAGTTCCTTTAGCAGTTGGCTTTATGAATATTAGGACCTATATGGCATTGTATTGGAAATTCTGAGAATCACCTCTATTGATGGATTTTATGCCCCAGATAGCTCTAGTTCAATCTTCCCCAGCTAACAGAGGGCAATGCAAGGAAGGTTCAACAATTTTTTCAGATGTAAAATCCAATGGAGGGGCCAGACTGGCCTAAAGAGCAGACTTGGGGACCTAAGAATAGATTATCCATTTGAAGCTTAGAATTGACAGGCTTGCATTCTGGTATAGTTGAATCCAAATGAGTAAGTTTGATTAAGGATAATTATCCTTTCTTCCTAAAAGAAATGATTCAGTTTATGAATATTATGGGAAACGGTTTACCTTTAAGAAGATCTATAGGTTATTCAGTACCAAATTATTTTACCTTCTTCTTCTTCTTCTTCAAGTTGAAACATACATGCATGCCCTTTGTTTTCCTTATCTGTCTTATTTGCCAACCCATTTCAGTTCATACATACAGACCTCCATCTGACCTTGCGATGGAGCTTTACATGAGGCAGAATAAAACATGGCGTCTACATAGTTTGATCTGAGGAATCTGAGTGTGTATTAGTTTATTGTCACTGATACAAACCAATTACCACAAACTAAGTGGCTTAAAACAGCAGAAATTTATTATCTCACGGTTCTATAAATTAGAATAAACTCAATCCAGATCCTTCTTTTTCTTGAAGACAGAGACTGATCCTTGTTCATCGTTGTTCTCCCAGATCCTAACACAGCGTCTAGCACACAGTAGGCATGGAATAAATATTTGTTTAATAGATGAATGATTCACTGTTTACAGTAATTTTGGCTTATGCTGAGTAAAGGACTTATATTATTGCCTTGTCGTATGGCTAACAAGGCTTCTTGTAGATTTGTTTCAATGAAAGAGAGACCAAACTAAATTAGACCCTTTTTCCCATCTTTTACTCTTTAAAAAAAAAAAATTAACCCTGGGGCAAATAATAAAAAAAAAATTTAAGAGAGTTTTTAAATCCAACTGTTACTCATAACAATTCGAAACTTTGGCAATACTAATTATTCTAAGTATACTATACAACCAGAGATAGTTAAAGTGGAAACCAAACACCAGAGCATCAGCCAAATAAAACTCCCTATACATCGATCTTCAATCACTTTCCATCTTTGCTCTCTCTAGGCATACCTTATTTAAACTTGTGCAAAACTGCTTCATTGCAGTGAGAGATGTGTTACCATATTCCTCGGCTGGATGGGCTTGCATCTTCAATCAGGTATGAAAAACACCATTGCCCTAGTCTGAAAAATCTAACCCACTTTGTGCCTAAAAGCAAGTGTGAGCCTGCCTTGAGGCTTCCTAAGCTTTCTCTGCCTCCTTCCTCTTTAACTATAGGCAAAAGGGAAAAGAGACGATTAGATCACAACATGAATTCACTGTTTCCAGAGCAAAACACTCTGAAGACCAGCTTTCTACCACTCATTCATTTCTTGTAGAAATGAAAAGCTAACTTAACTTGGTTAAAGTATAAAGGAGTTTTATAAAATATTTACAAACTCAACTTTGCCAGAAGCACTTTCTAGAACATAAACATTAAACAACCTATTTTTTTAAGTTTTGAACCAGAGATTAGAAAGTCTCCACTTTTTAATTTTCACTCTTTCTAGTTTCAAAATACTTATTCTAGTTTCGAAATTCAAAACATCTTACTCTTTCTAGTTTCAAATACACATGAGTTGCACAAAATAAAGCAAGTTGCAAAGAAGTGAAGGGCTGTATGCTTTTGAAGTTATAATGCCAGGCTGCTGAGGGTTTCAGTCAGTTAAACATCTGATTCTTGGTTTTGGCTCAGGTCATGATCTCAGGGTCGTGAGACTGAGTCTCATGTTGGGCTCTATGCTGAGTGTGGAGCCTGCTTAAGATTCTCTTGCTCCCTCTCCCTTTGTCCCTCCTCACTTACCCCCCCATTCTCTCCCTCCTTCTTTCCCTTTCTAAAAAAAATAATAATAAATAAATTTTAAAAACGAAATAAAAGTTAAAATTAGGAAATACAAATAAATACATATGATGGCTTGGAATAGAAAAGAAATCTTTCTAAACTTAATGCTAAAAGCAAACCACAAAGGCAAAAGGGGCAGGTTTGACTACAATAGTATTAAAATCCATGTGACAGGGCGCCTGGGTGGCTCAGTGGGTTAAAGCCTCTGCTTTCGGCTCAGGTCATGATCTCAGCGTCCTGTGATCGAGGCCCGCATCGGGCTCTCTGCTCAGCGGGGAGCCTGCTTCCTCCTCTCCCTCTCTGCCTGCCTCTCTGCCTACTTGTAATCTCTCTCTGTGTGTGTCAAATAAATAAAATCTTAAAAAAAAAAAA
>LNAC01000293.1:434911-509108 GCA_002007465.1 Ailurus styani | reverse complement strand
AGAGAGAGAGAGAGGGGGAAGCAGGCTCCCCGCTGAGCGGGGAGCCCGATGTGGGCCTCGATCCCAGGACCCTGAGATCATGACCTGAGCCGAAAGCAGAGGCTTTAACCCACTGAGCCACCCAGGCGCCCGTGTTAGCTTAAAATTTATATCAAATTAAAATTAAATATTTATTTAATATGATTAAGTGGTTTGTTAGATTAAAATGTTAATGCATATTTAAATAGTAAGTTGCTTTTCTTATGAGTCTGTCATCTGTTACTGTTTTTTATATGCATGTGCTTCCTCCATAGAAAATATATTCTCCACTCCTGCCCTAAACAGTGCTCACACCAAAATATTCTAGGGAAAGCCCATGTATTTTGTGCTATGTCACCAGAGGGAAAGGTCACAATGCGTGCTGAGAGTATGGGCTCGTGATGTGAGGACTGTAGTGCAAGGTGTCCTTCGAATTTGTGAGTGTCAATGTCCATCAAATCATGTGTAAATGGGTGGTTTGCAGGACTTAATATGTTAACATATGCAAAATGCACATCCTGATACTTGGCAAATGATAGAAACTCAATGCTTACGAGATTCTGTATGCTGATAGGTTGTCTGGAGGTGAGGGGGGCAGGGTTTTCTATGATCGGTTGTTTATCCTGTGCTGGGTCTTTCAGACCCTCTTGTGTGTTTTCCTCATGGACCACAAAGGAAAATTTCAAGATTGATCAACTCTGGGGAATCTGAGGGTCTGACCACCAGGATACATAATTAATTATTTCTGCTTTTAGAAAACATAAGTAAGAATATGTCCTCTACACCCCAGAGAGTGACAAATTTGTGAAGACATGGATTTTGGATTCTCTAAACCTGCCTTCACAGAGACACTCAGGGGAGAATGTAGTGGGTCATCTATAGGGATATAGAGAACCATCTCCCCAGATGCACCCCTTAACCTTGGACTTGGGCAATCCCTTCTCTACTGTCCAAAGCTGCAGGGGTTAACAGGCACTGAAAATGTTTCTTTTTAAATTTAAATTCAATTAATTAACATACAATGTATTATTAGTTTCAGAGGTAGAGGCCCATGACTCATCAGTCTTCTTTTTTTATCAGTCTTATATAACACCCAGTTCTCTTAACATCATGTGCCCTCCTTAATGTCCATCACCCAGTTACCCCATCCCCCACCCCTCTCCCCTCCAGCAACCGTCAGTTTGTTTCCTATGGTTTAGAGTCTCTTATGTTTTGTCTCCCTCTCTGATTTTGTCTTGTTTTACTTTTTCTTCTCTTCCCCTATGATCCTCTGGTTTTTAAAATTCCACATGAGGGGGTGCCTGGGTGGCTCAGTCATTAAGTATCTGCTTTTGGCTCAGGTCATGATCCCAGGGTCCTGGGATGGAGCCCCACATTGGGCTCCCTGCTCAGTAGTAAGGCTGCTTCTCCCTCTTCTGCTTCTCCTGCTTGTATTCCCTCTCTCACTGTCTCTCTGTCAAATAAATAAATAAAAATTTTTAAAAATAAATAAATAAATTCCACATGAGTGAGATCATGTAATAGTCTTTCTCTGATTGACTTATTTCACTTAGCATAATACTCTCTAGTTCCATCCATGTCTTTGCAAATGGCAAGATTTCACTTTTTATGGCTGAGTAGTATTCCATTGTATATATATACCACATCTTCTTTATCCATTCATCTGTTGATGGCAATCTAGGCTCTTTCCATAGTTTGGCTATTGTGGACATTGCTCCTATAAACATTGGGGTGCATGTGCCCCTTTGGATCACTACATTTGTATCTTTGGGGTAAATACCCAGTAGTGCAATTGCTGTAGTGCAATTGTTGTAGGGTAGCTCTATTTTCAACTTTTTGAGAAATCTCCACACTGTTTTCCAGAGTGGCTGCACCAGCTTGCCTTCCTACAAACAGTGTAAAAGGGTTCCCCTTTCTCCACATCCTCACCAACATTTGTCATTTCCCGACTTGTTAATTTTTACCATTCTGACTGGTGTGAGGTGATATCTCATTGTGGTTTTGATTTGTATTGCCCTGATGTCGAGTGATGTTGAGCATTTTTTTCATGTGTCTGTTAGCCATTTGTATGTCTTCTTGGAGAAATATCTTTTCATGTCTTCTGCCCACTTCTTGATTGGATTATTTGTTCTTTGGGTGCTGAGTCTGATAAGTTCTTTATAGATTTTGGATACTAGTCCTTTATCTGATAAAACATTTGCAAATATCTACTCCCACCTGTCAGCTGTCTTTTGGTTTTGTTGACTCTTTCCTTTGCTGTGAGAAAGCTTCTTATCTTGAAGTCCCAGTAGTTAATTTTTGCCTTTGTTTCCTTTGCCTTTGGAGATGTGTCTAGCAAGAAGTTGCTGCAGCCAAGGTCACAGAGGTTGCTGTCTGTGTTCTCCTCTAGAAAATAGCTTCTTAAAGGTTACAGTTTCTCTCCAATATCCCTCTGTCTTGTCATGTCTAGTGTCTGCCCACAAACACACACACTCCTGGGCCCAGGAGGACGGATGAATAAGCCAGATGTAAATTCTCCTAGCCTCATTACAGAGCAGCAACGTGAGGACAGGAAGGAGCTACATGTACCTGATTAGACCATGTGCAAAGCAAACTCAGTCAAAGTACAAAGGACTTAGAGAACAGACTGCCAGGTGCATGAGGGAGGCAGTGTGCCCACAGACAGTCGGCATTTGATGTGTGTGCATGTACCAGCCAGGCTTATTTACTTTTTACAAGCCCCCTGGGAACTATAAGATTCAGCCAGAGAACAGAGACTTCTTGAGTATCTCTTCTCCATGCATTACTCTACACTTTCTGTCTTTCCATAAACTCAACCCAGATCCTTCCTTTTCATCTTCTGCTTCTCTGATAACATCCTGATTAGTATCCTGACCCACGTTTGAATCTTTGCCTCAAGAAAAATTAATTTTACTTTATTTTTTAAAAACTTTATTTATTTGACAGAGAAAGAGAGAGCACAAGCAGGGGAGCAGCAGAGGGAGAGGGAGAAGCAGGCTCTCCACTGAGCAGGGAGCCTGATGTGGGGCTCAATTCCAGGACCCTGGGATCATGACCTGAGCCGAAGGCAGACGCTCAATGACTGAGCCACCCAGGCGTCCCAAGGAAAATAAATTTAAAAAAAAAGTTTCTGAGGAGGTTGCCTGCTCTCAACCCCCTAACTAAAAAATAAGGAGTGACATACATTCTAGGGACCAGGGAAGTCCCCAAACTCCAAACTCCCCCTATTTGCATGCTGATGCCTGGAATTCTACCGTCTGAAACTTATCTGTTAGTTTAAGGCTTGTCCCCTCTGAAAATACCAAGCTCCCCCTTTTAATAGAGGTTACTGTACTCTTTGAGGTGCGTAGATGTGTATACAGTAAGGATCTGAGAGTGAAAGAGGGCTCTAAGCACCTGGGAACTTAAAGGAGGACAAGTTCTGGACCAGAAGAGGGCGCACTCGCAAGCAAAGCGCAGGAACCTCAGCCTGACGCAGCTCTGCTTGCTTACATTGACATCAGCATATCCATTTCACTTTCATGGTCAAGACACCTGTCAAATCAAAGCTGTTGATTCAAATGGTCAAGCCACAAATTTTAAGACATTTGAAACTGGCAAGAGCCAATTCAGTGAGGTAAGATGTGTAAAACATGCTGCGTCTTGCATACCAATAAAATTGTATGTTCTGGTATTATCATCTAATTGGAGAAGGATCAGTTCCCAAGATGTCTCCCACCATTCCCTCACAGTACGCATAAAGGAATTAATGTTTACCTATTACTCACGGAGCGTTGTGCTAGACAGCACAGTGGCTGTTTTATGTAATCAGCACGATAATCTGCCAGGTGGGTATTTCTCAGATGATCAAGGTTCCAATCTCAGAGCCACAAACTGCTGACTCATAATTTATGAATGTCACTTGTGCTGTCACATCCTCCTCTAAATCAACCAAGGGGGGGCGCCTGGGTGGCTCAGTGGGTTAAAGCCGCTGCCTTCGGCTCAGGTCATGATCCCAGGGTCCTGGGATCGAGGCCCACATCGGGCTCTCTGCTCGGCAGGGAGCCTGCTTCCTCCTCTCTCCTCTCTCTCTGCCTGCCTCTCTGCCTACTTGTAATCTCTCTCTCTCTGTCAAATGAATAAATTAAAAAGAAAAAAAAATAAATCAACCAAGGGGATGCTCCTAATTTAGAATTGATTAATATTTAATTTCACATCTATTTGGCACAATCAGTGTGGGAATTAAACTATATAATATATGTCATTCGTGGAATTTATGTTAAGTTTCTATCTCTCTATGTGGTTCTTGGTGCAGATTGATTTCTGTGTTTTATGGCCTTACACCTCTGTCTCAAGGAATGAATATCCCCTCTTCTAAGTTCAGAGAGTCTCCTTATCTTTACAATAAGAGTTTGGGGATTCCTGTTACATCAAAAATCCCTGATGGTAAGTCATTCTACTTTGTTTGTAAAGTAATATTCAGGGTAGTATATCCCTATGCCTCTCCTTCTTGTGTTAACTTGTCAAATAGAAAACAGAATTTATGGTGCTTAGAAATCTTACCCTTAAACTGTGAATGTTCTTTCTCAAAGTTACTTTCTAAATTGAATTTTTAAAGACAAGATAAAAGAATGATCAAAAAGAGCCCCTTGATTAATGCTTCAGTCTCAAGAATACTAAATCCCCAACATCTAAAACCATCACCGTCCTCTGAACTTGTCATAGGGGACTCAGTTTTTCTGTTTTTAGCATATGTCAACATGGAGTCCATGACATATACTCCACCCATGCCCAAGAGCCACCATTGGTAATATGTCCCTCTTCAGATGCACTCACTTGGTGCCTGGAACCTTATTTTATTTATTTTTTTAAAAGATTTTATTTATTTATTTGACAGAGAGATTACAAGTAGGCAGAGAGAGAGGAGGAAGCAGGCTCCCTGCTGAGCAGAGAGCCCGATGCGAGCCTCGATCCCAGGACCCTGAGATCATGACCTGAGCCGAAGGCAGAGGCTTTAACCCACTGAGCCACCCAGGTGCCCTGGAACCTTATTTTAAACTTTATATGTTTTTTCTGAAATGGCAATCTCAACAGTCCCATGAGATAAGCAATATCATTCCCATTGCACAAGAGGAACCTAACCTCAAAAATAACCTGTTGCAGGAAATGCAAACCAAACCACAATGAGGTATCACCTTACACATGTCAGAATGGCTAGCATCAAAAACACAAAAAACAACAAGTGTTGGCATAGATGTGGAGAAACGAAACCCTCATGCACTGTTGGTAGAAATGTAAATTGGTATAGCCACTGTGGACAACAGTATGGAAGTTCTTCAAAAAATTAGAACTAGAACTACCATTTGATCCAGTAATTTCACTACTGGGTATTTACCCAAAGAAAATGAAAACACTAATTCAAAAATATATACCCTATGTTTATTGCATCATTACTTACAATTGCCAAATATGGAAGTGATCCAAGTGTCCATCAATAGATGAATGGATAAGGAAGATGTCTCACACACACACACACACACACACACACACACACAGAGGAATATTACACAGCCATAAAAAGGATGAGCTCTTGGGATTTGTGACGGCATGGACACTCTTATTATGCTAAGTGAAATAAGTCAGAGTTAGACAAATACCATATGATTTCACTTATATGTGGAGTGTAAAAAACAAAGCAAATGAGGGGGGCCTGTGTGGCTCAGTCAGTTAAGTGTCTGCCTTCGGCTCAGGTCATGATCTCAGGGTCCTGGGTTTAAGCCCCGCGTCGGGTTCCCTGCACAGTGGAGAGTCTGCTTGAGGATTTTCTCTCTCCCTCTGCCACTCTCCCTGCTCTCGTGCCCTCTCTCTGTCTCTCTCTAAAATGAATATATAAATATATCTTAAGAAAAAAAAAAGACAAAGACCACAGAGTAGATGTTTTATTAAAAATACCCAACTATATGTTTCCTACAAGAAACCTACTTTAAGTATAAAGACATAGATTAAAAATAATGCACTGAAGAAAAATATACCAGAAGAAAACTGGAGTAGATACATTAATTTGAGATGAAGCAGACTTTAGAACAAGGGAAATTATCAGAGATTAAAAGAAGATTTTTATAATGGTGATGATGAAGGGGTTAATTCTCCAGTATGTAACAATCATTAATGTGTATGCAGAATATATAACAGCAGAATACCAAAACAGGTGAGGCAAGAACTGATAGAAATACAAGGAGAAGTAGACAAATCCACTATCAGAGTTGGAGACTTCAAAATCCCTCTACCTGTAATTTCAGATCCAAAAGGCAGAAAACCAATAATGATACAGTTGAATTAAGCAGCAACATTAATCAACTGGATCTATTTAATATTTACAATATATTTCATCCAACAACAGCAGAATACACATCCTTCCCAAGTTCACACAGAACATTCACCAGGGTAGACCATATTCTGGGCCATAACACACACCTTCACAGATCATTCAAGGTAAACTCTTACACCACAGTGGGATTAAACTGGAAAGTGACAACAGAAAGATAGATGGAAAAAATCCCAATATATACACATTACTAACTTTTTAATAACTCCCATTGCATCTGCAATTGCCAGCTTCCCCACTGAAAACTGTATTTCCTACAAATATCTGACACTATTCCCTACGCTGATTATTATATGAGACTTCCAATTCAGTGTCTAAGGGAGCGTGTAGACTGCGCATTTGGGAAAAGAGGAGCAGAGCAGTGAAGATGGGGCAACTGGCAGACTCCCCTTTCTAATGCAGAGGTAGGTGAGGATACCTGGAGACACAACTGCAGGCAACCTGGCTTAGCCCACACACAATTTTAGGGTTTCAATAGCGTTCAGTCTCCAGTGCCTGAAAGGTACCATATTCCTATGCAATTCTTGTAATATTTGTCCATTACAGCTAAAAGCCTTAAGCTGATTAAGATCTTCTGCCTCTTACGTAAAATACTAGGCTTCTCAAGATACATTCAAATTAGAAGTGATTTTTTTTTCACTAAAACTAATTCCATAAACATTACTGAGCTCCTACAATATATAGGAAAATAACTGGTAGAGTCTTTCTCCAAAAAAGAGATTAAAAGCTAGCAGGATGCAGGGAGAGAAACAGGATTATATAATGCCATTAACATTATGGTGATATTAATACCCCATGCTTGTATAGTGCTTTGAAGTTTACAATGCTCTCACATGAATTGTCATTCAAAGGACTTATGCAGCAAAAAAAGTGAATAGGGAGGCAAAGGGGGGACGTTTACGATGAAGCTGGAGATGAAGCTAAAACAAACAAGACCTTGTTGAGTCACTGCTCTATATCAGACACTGGCCATCCTTCTGTCCATTCATCTATTCAAAAAGAATCACAGAATAACTGATATATGCCAGGTAGGAAGAGGAGACACAATGGTGACAAAACAAAGTCTCCACCCTCAAGGAATTTACATTTGGAAGAAGAGGCAGTAACAAATAGATACATAATGACAGGTCGTAAGAAGTGCTAGGTTTTCACAAGTAAACCCCAGTCTGTAGAGTAAGTCTTATGCTTTCCCTTCCACAGAGGAAGATTAGGAGGTGCATAAAGGTTAAGTTTCTCAGGGTCACACAGTCAACATTTAAAATGTTTGAGCACTGGATGTTATACATAACTAATAAATCATTGAACACTACATCAAAATCTAATGGTGTACTATAGAGTGGCTAACTGAACATAATTTTTTTTTAAAAAAGGGGAAAAATAAAATAAATAAAATAAAATGCTTGAACCTGAATTCAAATGCTGTGCTCTTTTGAACAAGGTGCCACTAGGGTTCATAATGCAGCCCTGAGGTTATGAGACAGACAGGCCACCATTCTATCCTGTCCTGACATTGCACCAAAATCTGAAAGCTTCTAAGATGATTGGCCAGAGGAGTGAATGGAATCACATTAACTCAAAAGAGAAACCAACAGTGACCAACTTCAATACCAGTGTCAAGATCTGACTTGGCTGGTCCCAGGCTCTCTTCCAGACATCTTCAGCCAATGCCTCACAGAACCATTAAATATCATGAGGGGAGGGAGGTGGGGGCATGGGTGAGCCTGGTGGTGAGTATTAAGGAGGGCATGTATTGCACGGAGCACTGGGTGTGGTGCATAAACAATGAATCTTGGAACACTGAAAAAAAAATACCAAGAGAATACTTAGAACTGTCTTCCCTAAACTTCTCTCTTCTTAAGAACTAACCCTTCTAAAGACAATTTTACAGAAAAGGAAGAGGAAAATACAAGAGGCATAATATCATAATTCAAATTAAGGGGGAAATCTACTTCAAGTTGTAAATATGTCAGGTTTTTTTTTTCGAAATCAGAAGGCGTTTAAAATCTTTTTTTTTAATTGAACACAATAGAATATCTTCTTAAAGTAAAATTACCAAAATCCAATTACTCACAGGTAATGTGAGTAATTGCTACTACTATTGCTGCTACTGTTGCAATATCTTTCCAGATTTCTTCCAGGCATGTAGATTTTTTTCCCCAAGATAACATTACATGATACGTTCAGTGTTTCAATCTGTCACTAAAAGGGAATATTACCATGTCTACAAGTTCTACATTATCAATCTGAATGAGTATAATACTAGATTGTTCCATTGTACTATAACTTACTGAAACAATTTTATATATCAGACATTAATTTAAATTCTAATTTCCTCTATGATGAACTTTTTTTGTACTTATGATATTAAGCAGTTGGTTTACTAACACTATAGCATAAATTCCTAAAGTAGAGTTTCTGGATGAAAGGATTTTCTTATTTTAAGTTTTGACACATATTTCCAGAATGACCCCAGAAATTTGTCCTTGTGTATACACTCCTACCAACCATAATGGAGCTGACCATATTTTTATGTGTGGACTGACCAACTGCATTTCTCTGTGATTTATGATCCATCTTTACTTTGAAGTATCTTATTGATTAACAAAAGTTCTTTAAACATCAAAGATATTAAGCCTATTTTGTATTATGTTTTTTACATATATTTTCTCAGGTTTTTCATTTATTTTTAACTTATTTTTCATGCTTTCGAAACATAAAATTTTCCTATTTTTATCGGTCAAATCTAATAATCTTTGGTGCCATGCCTACAAAGTCCTCTAGCCCCAAAATTATAAAAACATTTAGTTAAACTTCTTTCTAATATTTTAATTAACTTTTTGACATTTATATTACTGAGATGACAAAATCTTCAGTCTTCTATTCCCATGAGAAGTTAAAAAGTAATATAATTTATTTCAACTCATAGCATCTACCTCTAAAAAGAAACCAAACAAACAAAAAGAAAAAGAAATCAAACATTCAAACACAACTAAAATTAGGCTGCTTCTTTACAATACCTTAATCATCAGCTAAAACTAGAGAACTAACATGTTATTTGACCTAGTAAGTCCATTTCTGGACTTACAGATGCATATGAAAATGCATTTACAAAATGTTGAGAGCATTATCTGAAAACAGTAATTAGGGCCCAACTAGACAAACTGAAGAGGTAAATATATAACTTTTGCGATCCCTCACATAAATATATTCTACAAGCCTGACTCTTATTGCCATCCACCCACCCCTGGTTTCCATATTCCCTGTCCAACCCCTGTCTCCCAAGACAGCTATATTCACCTGGCTAACACCCCCCAATCCAGTCTAGCCCTCGTGACCAATACTCATTCTCGACCTGCCTGGTTACCATATACCTATGGAAACCATTTTCTACCTTAGTGGTCAATGTAGTTACCTGTTGCATTCTATAAAGGATTAGGGAGATCTTATAGCAACAGCAACAAAACACACATAATAAAACAATAAAATGTAAGAAACTGTTAAGAGACTAGACTTGAAAAAGTATGGCATAGGAAATCAAACCACATATATGTTTTGAATGTATGGAAGACAAAGGGGAAATGGTCCAGTACATAGTCTTCATTGTCTATGAGGAAGAATCTTACTGGTTTCCAAGGGGAAAGCTCTCTCCTACACTGGGGTTTAGGACAAATGTTTCCCTTGTGGTCTCAAATGGGGGACGCTGAATAGGTCCTGCCCTCAATACACTCTGAAGGGGCTCTTCTTTGAAGACATCCTTGTTAAAGACAATAACATAATTCTAAAAACAGAAAACCATTTGCAAGGCTTTCTATTAGTGGCACTAAAAAACTCCAGAGTGCCAATTCTAGATAATGTGCTGCTCCTGGGTGCTGGCATACATAGGGTTCCTAACAGATCATATTTAAAAAAAAACAAAACTTTTAAGAAAAAATTCACTTTCAACAGGAATTAAATGGTTCTAGTGAGAAGAATATAGAGGATCTAGGAAAATCAATAGAGAAGTTTATTTCAGAGGATTTTTTAAAGATTGATTGATTGATTGATTGATTTTATTTTTTCAGTGATCCCAGATTCATTGTTTATGCACCACACCCAGTGCTCCATGTAATACGTGCCCTCCTAAATACCCACCACCAGGCTCACCCATACTCCCACCCTCCCCTCCATAACCCTCAGCTTGTTTCTCAGAGTCCACAGTCTCTCATGGTTCATCTCCCCTTCAGAAGGATTTATTTATTTATTTATCTATTTGAGGGGGGAGGGGCTTACAGAGGGGGAGAGAGAATCCTCAACAGGCTCCCTGCTGAGCACAGAGTCCAAGGCAGGGCTCCATCCCACAACCTCTCATGATCCCATGACCCCTCCCATGAGATCATGACCTGAGCCACAATCAAGAATCTGGACACTTAACCGACTGAGACACCCAAGTACTCCCAGAGGCTTTTATTATGTCCCAAACCCTCAAGGTAAATCATAAAAAGCTCTCAAGTATAACAGAACTGGAAAAGGAAACATCAAGAAATAGGTTGTTGGCGGGATGCTTTGTTATGCTTTTATTTCAGGGAAAGTGCTTGCTTCTCCTTTCATCTAGTTTACTCTCTTCTTTCTTAGCCTGTTCTCTTCAGATATAATGTCATTCCTGCGGATACCAAGACTATTTTCTATTGTTGAACTGGATTTTAGTTACCTCAACTATTTGAATTTTTTAAAACTTATCTACGATATGAAAGTCCTTGGACATACAGATATTCTTATAGAAAATCGTTTTGTCCTCTGATGGCCAAATATCTGATTTGAAAAACAAACCAACCAACCTATTTTGCTATAATATAGCAATAGTAGAAAATCCCTGAGGTTTGAATCATCAAACCTGGTTAAAAATCTCTATCTTTCTATTAGTTCAACTATTTTAGAGTCCACATATAAATGAGATTACGCAGTACTTGTCTTTCTGTGTCTGCCTTATGTCATCTAGCATAACATGCTCTACTCACAGAGGCAGAGAGTAGAACAGTGGGGACCAGGGGCTGGGAGGAGCAGGAGATGGGAGGTGTTGGTCAAGGAGCACAACATTTGAGTCATGCAAGATGAATAAGTTCTGGAGATCTAATATACAGCACGGTGACTACAGTTAAAAATATTTTATTGTATATTTGAAATTTGTTAAAAGGACAGATCTTCAGTATTTTCATGATAAACAAAAAAGAAGCAGAGAAGTACTTGAATATTTAAAAAAATTGTCTTTCACCAAGTCAGACTGGCTCTTGAAAAATAAAAATCTCTGTTCACCCCGAAAGTGGGGAGTTTTGGATTAAGTCACCCCTGAAGATTTAACAGTCAGTTTGTCCATATACCTACATGTGCTCTGAAAAATGATTGCAGCTCTATCGAGGGTCCTGTGGGCCCAGTGAGGTCCAAGTGTCTCTGAATGCAGGGAGGAGTACTTATAAGGGCCTGATTCTTCTTTTCCTTTAAAGGAGGAGGTGAGGATTAAGTACTCAGGCTATTTAATTAATCACTTAAGCCTTATTTACCCACTATAATTCTGATAAAACAAAGTAAGCTCCAGACTCTCTCATCTGCCAGAATGGTACGGGGCGGGGGGGGGACTTCTGGAATCTATTAAACAAAATTTATTCACTGAACGCTTGTTTTAAATGGCAAGACATGTTTTATTCAAGACTATTGCAACAGGGATCAAGATGATTGCAATAAAGGAGAGAGATTAAACTTAACTCCAAATACAATAAGGATAGGTGGGGATTTATAGCCAATGAACAAAGTGAGGGGGTCCGTGGATGGAAAATTATGGAAAGGACACATCAAGACCAAGGAATTCTTGCTAAACTGGCTTAACAGGACTCTTACAAAGATAAGCCAAGAACTTAGATACAAAGAGTTAGATATCAGGGGTAAGGGATGACACACTTGATCAGATATCAAAGGTAGGGGCTTCTTGCTAAACTGATTTAGCAGGATTCTCAGCAAGGAAAGATGCAGAAGACCAAGGTCCAGGCGTAGTTGAAAAGAGGGCTCAGAGGAGCCCAAATAACATTTGGTCTTTGTCAAGTCCAAAAATATTTGGATTCGAATCCTTGGTTTGCCACTGACTAACTTTGCAGTTCTGCAAATGTGGGCAAGACATTAACTGCACCTTAAGCTTCAGCTTCCCCTATATAATGTGGAGATGACCATAACCACTCTCTAGACCCACTCTCTAGACAGAGACATTATGAGAATGAAAATCAAAATGAGATGCTGCAGGTGAAAGCCTTTGGTAAAGTAAAATCCCTTCATACTTGTGAGGAAGCTACTCTTGCAGGACAGAAGACAAGCCATTAGTCAAATGACCATAGTCTTGCCACCTCCCTCTTGTCAGAGGAAAGGCATCGGAGTAGCATGGCTTTTACTGTCTACTCAGGGTATTTCCAGTAGGAAAGAAGAATCAACAGGATAAAGAATTTCCTGGCCACAAAAGGGGAGACCCTAGCCCAGTTTTGGGGAGTAGTCATGATGATCTGGATGCTCAAGAGAGCCTTGTAAGAATATACAATAAATGACGCTGTCCCCTCCCAACTCTATACTCCTAACCCTAACATACCTTCTCCCAAGGTAGACCTGGAGGAGGATGGTCTGCACCATGGGCCAGAGCAACCACACCAATGTGAAGGAATTTGTCTTCCTGGAACTCACTCACTTTCGGGAGCTAGAATTTTTCTTGTTTGTGGTCTTCCTTGCTGTGTATGTAGCAACTGTGCTAGGCAATGCCCTCACTGTGGTGACCATCACTTGTGAGTCCCACCTTCACACGCCCATGTACTTTTTGCTGCGGAACAAATCAGTCCTGGACATCGTTTTTTCATCTGTCACTGTTCCCAAGTTCCTGGTGGATCTGTTATCAGAGAGGAAAATCATCTCCTACAATGGCTGCATGGCACAGATCTTCTTCTTCCACTTCGCTGGTGGGGCAGACATCTTCTTCCTCTCTGTGATGGCCTATGACAGATATCTTGCCATCGCCAAACCCCTGCATTATGTGACCATTATGAGGAGAGAGGTGTGGGTGGGCTTGGTGGTAGCTTCCTGGATGGGTGGAGGTTTGCACTCAATTGTCCAGGTAATTTTGATGCTTCCGCTCCCCTTCTGTGGCCCCAACATCCTGGATGCCTTCTACTGTGATGTGCCCCAAGTGGTCAAGCTGGCCTGTACCGACACCTTTGCCCTAGAGCTTCTAATGATCTCTAACAATGGGCTGGTGACCCTGCTGTGGTTCCTCCTGCTCCTGGGGTCCTACACTGTCATTCTGGCGATGCTGAGAGCTCACTCTGGGGAGGGGCGGAAAAAGGCCCTGTCCACCTGCACCTCCCATATCCTCGTGGTGACTCTGCACTTTGTGCCTTGCGTCTATATCTACTGCAGGCCCTTCACTACACTACCCATGGACACAGCTGTGTCCATCAATAATACGGTCCTTACCCCCATGCTGAACCCCCTGATCTACACCCTGAGGAACCAGGAGATGAAGTCAGCCATGAAAAGACTGCAGAGAAAGCTTGGGCCTTCTGAGAGCAGTAAGCTGGGGTGAGTAAGTAAGAGCAGTAAGCATGGGTCTCACATGGAGACTGGAAATCTATGTTCTGGTTTCCTCAAACTGCTATCGTGAGGGAACAGACCGCTAGTTCTCTCACCAGTCATTTCCATATATCCTCATAGCCTCTCAACTCTCTTAGCAGGAATCTAACAACCAAAGGAAGAGATGGGATTGAATGAGACCTACTGGGCTTGTGAACTTGGGAGAAGCAGGGGGTAGAAGATGGAAATCACTTACCTAATGCTATTTTGGTGTAATCTGTGATTCTCATGCCAACGTATTTTACCTTACTTTTAGCACCTGCCATATGGAAATGACATTGTCTGTTCACAAGGTGTTCCTGAGAGTGAAGAATGATAAATGTTGACAGGATGGTTGTTCTGACGATTAACACCTCTCATTAATCAGGCATACACTCCACGTTCCCTATTGTCCATCCCTCTAATCCTAAACATGCACATATGGAGATTATGGATGTGTTTATGTCATATGTGCTCTCTCTAATGACCCTGTATTTCCTGTGAATTATTAAAATCACTTCTTGATTTAATATTCTGAACACGGAATCTTCAATATATTTCACCAACTAGTGAAAAGAGAAGAAATGTTTTAAAAGTTGTGTTCAGTCAGATATATACAAGGACAAATCGACACATGGACCAAGAATTTCCTCTTCTCGGGCCCATTCTACTAATTTGCCCACTGAAATTAACCTCAAAAGTGCTTCTACGGGGCACCTGGGTGGCTCAGTGGGTTAAAGCCTCTGCCTTCGGCTCAGGTCATGATCTCGGGGTCCTGGGATCGAGGCCCGCATTGGGCTCCCTGCTCAGTGGGGAGCCTGCTTCCTCCTCTCTCTCTGTCTGCCCCTCTACCTGCTTGTGATCTCTCTCTCTCTCTGTGTCAAATAAATAAATAAAATCTTTTAAAAAAATTAAAAAATAAACTTATATAAAAAAAGTGCTTGTACGGTTTAGGGATATACCTGCACAAAACCCACAATGGTAATTTATTTACGTTAACCTGAACTTTCTTCTTCCCTCTCGTCTCTTCCCATTTCACCCTCAGAGCTTTTCTACCTGGAGCAAGTCAACAGTTTTTGTCTTTGAATGTCACAATTCCAGAGAAGTCACTTAGAACAACAACAAAAGTACCTAAGGAATACCTTTTCACACACTCAAGACTCATTTTATGTACAAGGAGAGGAAATAAACATATCATATGCAGGCCCATTTAGGAATAGCTACTGCATCTGTATCATAATCCACCTCTCTCCTAAGAAGAATTCCAAGGAAGTTAATATGTAGAAAGATAATAAATGTCTCTTCACTCCCTATGCTCACGTCAAATTCCACCCTTCAGCCTATAACCATCATTCAAAAATCAGACAATTAGTAAAGAGGCAACATATAGGAAATCAGGATATTGCAACATACAGGACAAATTTTCGCAAGTTGTTATGATGCATTAAAAAAACCTAGTAAGTGACACATATCTGTGATCTTTGCTGAATCCTACAAGACAGAGACATTAGGCCAAGACTTTTTTTTTTTTTTACTCTTGTTTTTATTTTATGCAGAATTTACTCCCAGGCCATAAGGTTTTTCTTTAGTTTCTTCTGGGATGCAACCTCCTCTTCCAGTTTAGGAACAACCTTCTCTTTTGCAGTAAGGATCATCTCAGTGGGGCAAGGAGAGCTCATGTGTGGGTTAATCTGACCATGAGCCCTGTAAATTGCATCCCGCATCTTGGGAGCTTTGTTCACCTGGATGTGCTCAGTGACCAGAGAACCTACATGTAAACCCTTAGGTTCAGCATGACTCTGCATTTTTAAGCATGTGCAGTAAGAATTCAACACTCCTTTCGGGCCACCGACCCTGTGTGCAGTCCTACTGTTTGGCCTGGGTGCACTGACCAGCTCTACCATTTATAGCAACGGAATGACACACCTTGCTTCTGCAAAGTGACACCCTTTGGATACTTGGTGGCTTTTCAGATATGCCTACCTTGGATGGCCTGGGTAGTTTTATGTGTGTCCTTAAAATGAACACAAAGATTTGCATTATTTTGTAGGGTTTTCTGGGTCGAGTGAACAGTGAACCATTTTCAGAGGTCACTTCAAGCCACTTACGGAAGAGGGTGGGCCAAGACTTCTGATCATAAGTCAGGGCTTCTCAAATTTTTAAAAATTATTGCCCCTTTCTGAGGGGGGCAATACAGTTATTAGATATTTTTCCTAATCCTCTCCTACAAGAAAATTTAAGACCAAAGATACACTGTGTATCTTTTTATGGACTGAGGCTCTTTGAAGGGCCATGCAGCATTTTAATGTCTAAGATTTTTTCGGGCCCCCCAAGAACAAATTTTTGTCCCTTGGGCATGTTGTTCACATTAAGAATAAATGATCATATGACATTAGATGTTTCTATTAATATGCTTCCCTAAAACTCAGAGAATCACAGAATAGATAGATTTATGCCTCCTGGGGTTTTACAAGAATTTGGAAAGCATAGAAATGTGGGCATCTGTGTGTGTGTGTGTGTGTGTGTGTGTATGTGGGGGGGTGGCTTTGCATGTACATATGAGGGGACTTGCATATAGTAATGACTTGGAAACTGTTTAATAACTCCCACGGGAACTCCAACATAATCAAAGGTCCATTTTCTTTCCACACTCGCATCCAGTAAAATTCCCTTTGCTAATTCTTGTATTAGGCTTGGGGCTGAGGGACTAGTGCATGTGGCAGGGGCACATTGGGACAAGCAGAAGAGCCGTGATAACATGACCCTGAGTCTGCCCTTTCCAATGTGAAGGTGAAGAGAAGACCTTGAATACTAGCATAACTAATCTTGAGAAGGACTTGACCTTCCAGCACGATGGTTTCCCAGCATCATATACGCTTACACCCACCCACCCAGTCTCAGATGGTGTGAATTCCTGGTTGGATACCGAAGGTTTAGGTAAGGACATGGACGTGTCAGTATGAGACATTGTGGATTATGCATGAATAGGATAAGCATAAAAAATGTACCAAGTATATAAGATACTGCAAAAATAGTTCTCTCTTTAGTGAGAGACAATGAAGTGGATGTTAAGCTGGGAAAGGAGGAATGTCTTTCTAAGAAGGGGCCACAGACATGGGGTCAGCCTGCTAAAAGAGAAAGCAGCTGGTATTTGGTGGAACAACTTGAACTGCATTCAAGAAAATTTTATTCCAGCTTAGGGTGTGTCCATGGGACTCACAGAGCATTTTTCCACAAGATGGGTGCTTCCTCAAAAAAACATGACTGTAAAGTGCCCAAATTTCCTTAAAAACTGTAGAGGTTTCAAAGGCAGCCCCATATCCACACATTGCCCATGATTCACTGGGTCCCTTTTGCCTTTGACCCAGAGTCAGCTTTATTCCCAAGCCCAATGACCCAGCACTGAACCCTCGGGTCCACTTGGTAGCCCACACGAGTTCGCTGAAATACAAACAAGCAAGTTGGTTCAAAGAGAAGCTGTTCTACTGAATAGCATTTTACATTCTGCCAAAGTCTTTTTAAATAACTTTTCATGACAGGGAAGATCCTGTTTTCAGGAGAAAGGGAAAGAAATTAGTTAATTGAATGCCTACTATGTGCTGGGAACTTTACAGACATGATCGTAGTTGCTCTTTATGCTACCCAATGAACAAGTATTATGCTTGCCAGTTTACAGAGGAGGAAACTGAAGGAAAATAGAAGACTTGCTCCAGGTGAAAAAGAAGGAAAAAGCAGAATTCCAGTCCAGGTGTGCCCCACTCTAAAGCCCTGAACATTGTTCCACACCACATCACATTATTTTACAACTCAGGATTGGAGTAACAGAGAGAGGAGTGACTTTTTCAAGGTCACAAAGCTATTTTATAGCCTGGATCAGACAATGCATCTCTATCTGGTATCCCTGAGGTCAAGTCAAGGACATTAACAAAAGAGTTGCTTAGCCTGTGTTTGTCAAGATCCTTCTCACACACCCACACTCCAATGCCAATGCTTGTAAGTCATGATAAGCACTTACCAGGTAGGTTTATTCACTAATCTAAAAACAAAACCAACCAAACAACAACAACTAAAAAAACCACCTTTTTTGGGGCACCTGGGTGGCTCAGCGGGTTGAGGCCTTTGCCTTCGGCTCAGGTCATGATCTCAGGGTCCTGGGATCGAGCCCCGCATCGGGCTCCCTGCTCAGTGGGGAGCCTGCTTCCTCCTCTCTCTCTGCCTGCCTCTCTACCTACTTGTGATCTCTCTCTGTCAAATAAATAAAATAAAATATTTAAAAAAAAAAAAAAAACCACCTTTTTTGAGCACCGAACATGTGCCCCAGACTAGGTAAAGCTTTGGTGATGTTAGGGTAAATGAAACACTGAGCAAGCAGGATGAACTTGAGGGGTAAGAGAGAAGTTACACTGAACTAAGGAGAGACAGACACGTAAGAACTTAGATGAAATGATCTATTCCAAGTGCCAGAGGTAAAGGCAGTGCAGGGAATGATGAGTCCCACAGCGGAGTCAGGAAAGTTTTCACAGAACAGGAGACTCTGAACCTGAGTGTTGAAATATCTGTTTCTGTGAAGGTGGAGAAATAGGAGATTCTGTAAGTGGGGAGCATGTGGTGGGTAGAGTGAGCCACAGAAACACGGATCCAAAGGCGTGGGCCAGCAAGAATTTGCATAACATTTAAACACCTGAAACAGGATGGAAGGAAACAGGGTACCAGACAATATGAAGAGGAGTTTGATCTTTATCTTGTAGACAATAGGGAACCATTAAAGATCTTCAAACAAAGGAATACATGGTCCCACTTGTGACTTGTAATTACATTTCTACAAAAAACAGATGGGATGAATTAGAGAAAGCTATACTGAAGGGAAGGAGGCCAGGAAAGGAAAACAAAGGAAACTTGGAATAATCTAAAGAGAACTATGAGGAGGAAGTGAAGGGGCCACACTGGGAGAGGTAAAGAGAGTAGAATCCTCAGGAGAGCTTGTACAGTGCCTGGGTTCCTTTTTTTTTTTTTTTTTTAAGATTTTATTTATTTATTTGACAGAGAGAGACACAGCGAAAGAGGGAACACAAGCAGGGGGAGTGGGAGAGGGAGAAGCAGGCTTCCCGCCGAGCAGGGAGCCTGATGTGGGGCTCGATCCCAAGACCCCAGGATCATGACCCGAGCTGAAGGCAGATGCTCAACGACTGAGCCACCCAGAGCCCCAGTGCCCAGGTTCCTTGCAACATGAGTGGCTCAGTAGCAATCTTTTGGCTAAAGCGTGCTACCTATCAGTGCCGGCTGCAGAGGCCACTGTGCTCACCGAGACAGAATCAACAGAGGAAACTATATTCTTATTGGTCATATTCTCCAGAGCAAAGGAGATGCGATGTGTGTTTGGGGTTTATTTACTCGCATAATTTCTCAAGGCTCTCAAAGCTTGTTTCTACACAGACCAAGAGCGATGCTTCCCAAGTGGACACGTTCTGGGGACCACCTAGATGGTGCCAGATGGTTCATACAGATGCTTAGGCTAAAGATGGCTTTTTTCCTCTCAGTTAACTTTGTCACCACCGCCACCATCGTAAATCTCAGAAATTACTGAAATGGCATGAGTAGAACATGTATTGTGCTGAAAGCTAAACTTCACTCTACTTTTCTCTATGTCCTTCTGCATGTCCATTAAACCTGCCTGGGACTTTTTTTTTTTTTTTCAAAATTGACCCTCAAACAATAAAATCTGCTCACTCCTAACTCTCACAGGCAAAAGAGAATGAATTGAAAATTCTCTAAGTTGGATCTGCCGCCTCCTTCCCAAACAGGACTCTATAGTAAGAGAAGCTATGGGCCTCCAGGGGCAGGGAGCTACCACTGTTCCATCGGGTGTACCTGCATTGCTTACATCCCTGCAGTAAGCTTGTACTTCATGCCCTCTCTCTATGTACGATGCCTGGATTTTGCTGTCTTCTTAGCGAACAGAACCATGTCTGGTACCATCTTTGTCATCTTTGTGTTAAACCCCGACCTCTGGGTATCGATGAAATGAAATTTTAAAAAGTGGGGAAAAAAAAGACGTCATTTCTGAAAGATAATAGAAGGGCAGTCGTCTAAAATTCCTTGGTCCATCTTTACTGCTGCTTCTCGGCCCTGGCCCGAGGACCCCTTCGTCCTAGAAGGTAGCCCCCGAGAGCAGGGGGCTCCCGGCAGTAAAAAGGATCCAGTTGTCAAAAAAAATAAAATAAAAAATAAAATAAAATAAAATTCCTTGGTCATGGGTGCCTGGGTGGCTCAGTGGGTTAAAGCCTCTGCCTTCAGCTCAGGTCCTCAGGGTCCTGGGATCAAGGCCTGCATCGGGCTCCCTGATCAGCGGGGAGCCTGCTTCCTCCTCTCTCTCTGCCTGCCTCTCTGCCTACTTGTGATCTGATCTCTCTCTGTGTGTCAAATAAATAAATAAAATCTTTTAAAAAAATAAAAATTAAAAATAAAATAAAATAAAATAAAATTCCTTGGTCATGGAGAGAGGAAATGAAGGGGCTGAGGAAACCCACCCTTGAAAAGACTAGGAAAATTCTGTGAAGAGTCTCTTATACAAATCATTCTTGGATTTATATATTCTCAAGCTGGAAGGCAGCGTGGAAGAGTACAAAAATCCTAGAACTAAGAAAAGAGATTTGTGTTACTTTTCCTGCACCGCTGATTTTCCATATGACCTTGGAAAATTGGCTTCATGCTTATTGAGTTCACTTTTTCAGTTTTGGTATTAATTGACATGGGAATGCTAATACGTTCCCCTCTAACCTCAGAGGGATATTAGAAAAATTGATTATAATTAGACGTGCAGTGCTTTTAAAACTATAACATGCTATTCAAATCCATTCCTATCATGGTGTCACTGTAAGGCCCATGAGGGTTGGTTTATTCCAATGGGTTTAAGGCATAGAAACAAAGTGGAGTGAGAATAAAATCAGAGGTGCTCTGGTACATGCAGGTGTAGGGAACCCACGGTTCCTTCCATGAAGTTTTCCTTAGTTTCTTCCTCAACGACCTCTGAGGTGGATTTTTTTTTTCTGAACCAAAATATCATAAACATTTAATCATTACAAATATATTTATGATAAGTTAAAGATTAGTTAAAGTTATATACACAAATATAATTTTAGCTATAAAATCCCAACGAACTGGTTACATTTAAGTCACTGGATCTGTAGAAGCCAATTTAGAGTCTTCTAGCCCCCTAAATTCACCTTCCTTAAATTATACAAAAATAAAATCTGATAGTTTTGATTTCAAGTTAAAGATAAAGAGGTGTTGTTACATTGCACCACTCAGAAAATTTTACCTGTCTGTACAATGCCTTTCACATACTACATTGATACTTAAAGCACCACTGCAAGACTTTAGATGTGTACAATGTTCAATCCCAACTTCCAAGCTTAACTTTGTTCTAACAACTAGGATTGGGATGAAATGACAAGAATTTTTTCTCCTTCAGTCCAACTCAAAAACAGCCCCTTCTGTCCTGTCTGTCTAGGGTTGGATTTTAACAGATGCCAAAGGCCCCCGTGAATATAGTAAGGAAACGAATGATGTAGCTCAAACCACATTTTGGGCTAATGAGGGAACTAAAGCAAGTAGAACTGAGTGACCTCCCCAGGTAACAGCAGTTTCATAAAGAATAAGATATATGATTAAAAATATATTTATGCATGTTCAATCTCCATGTAAGAGACAAATTTTTGCTCGATTTCAATGCCTTAGGAGTATTATTGCTTCCTTCAAAGCTGTACATGGTGGAAGAAATATCATCCAATGGCCCTGAGAAATCATACCAGAATTTCTGAATTTATTTTTTGTGGACTTACCCAGTCTCAAGAGCTGAGCTTGCTCTTATTTTTCTTTTTAACTGTAGTTTACATAACAACTGTGTTAGCAAATGTTGCCATCATGGTCACTGTGACCTGTGAGTCCCGCCTTCACACCCCCATGTACTTCCTGCTCCGTAACCTCTCGGTCTTGGACATCTGCTTCTCCTCCATCACTGCTCCCAAGGTCCTCGTGGACCTTCTGTCAAGGACAAAGACCATCTCCTTCAATGGTTGCATCACTCAGATGTTCTTCTTCCACCTTCTCGGTGGGGCAGACATTTTTTCTCTCTCTGTCATGGCCTTTGATCGCTACATGGCCATCTCCAAGCCTCTGCACTACGTGACCATCATGAGTAGGGGGAGGTGCACTGCCCTCATTGTCGCCTCCTGGGTGGGGGGCTTTGTCCACTCCATCGTGCAGATTTCCCTATTGCTGCCACTCCCCTTCTGTGGACCCAATGTTGTTGATGGCTTCTACTGCGATGTCCCCCAGGTCCTCAAACTCGCCTGCACCAACACTTTTGCTCTTGAGATCTTAATGATTTCCAACAACGGTCTGGTCACTACCCTGTGGTTTGTCCTTCTTCTTGTGTCCTACACAGTCATCTTGATGATGCTGAGGTCTCACACTGGGGAGGGCAGGAGGAAAGCCAACTCCACCTGCACAGCCCACATCACTGTGGTGACCCTGCACTTTGTGCCCTGCATCTATGTCTATGCCCGGCCCTTCACTGCCCTTCCCATGGACAGAGCTGTCTCCATCACCTTCACGGTCATCATCCCTGTCCTGAACCCCATGATCTACACCCTGAGGAACCAGGAGATGAAGTCCTCCATGAGGAGACTGAAGAGAAGACTTATGTTTTCTGAAAGGGGATAGTCTCACTATAGATTGTCAATCAAGATATGAACGTATAATCGAAATATGTTCTTAAAAATATTAGCTGTCACATACTGGGGCTCAACCACGCATAGACAATTAACTATAGCAGGATGGCATAGACACAAAGGATCAGTGACCTGAAACACTGGTATTGAGAAAGAACACTGATGGGACATTAAACAGAAAGAACGCAGTCCTAAAGAGCAATTGACAGCAAGCAGGGTATAAATGTGAAATATAATAGAAGATCCTGGGTGTCCCAGCAACAGGGTGAAGGTTAACACTGTGATGCCCACACATGCAGTAGGCAACAGGGACACCTGCCTCAACACAGCAGGACTCCAGCATGGGGGGCCCAGTCCAGCAATAGTTACCCTATGACTATTTATTAAGCATATACTATGTACCAAATACTGCTTGTAAACCTTCTTCTCTATCACCTCTGCTTGGTTTGTCAGCAATGTTGGACCTCCTTTTTCAATCAGTTCACCTATAAAATACACTGGCACAACCCCCACAACCACTCAGGATACATAAAAACTTAGCTTTTAAGGATTTCCATTGCCTTTTACTTTCTGTGACTTTGTCAGAATTGGATGTGACCTGGGACTTAGATATTGGGACCTTACAAACTCAGACCGCACAAACACAACAGTGGCAAGAACCTGGAACAGCCTGTCCTACCATTCCTACCACTACCTAAAGCATAGCTAGTTTGATGGTTGAAAAAAGAAAAAGCTNACATAAAAACTTAGCTTTTAAGGATTTCCATTGCCTTTTACTTTCTGTGACTTTGTCAGAATTGGATGTGACCTGGGACTTAGATATTGGGACCTTACAAACTCAGACCGCACAAACACAACAGTGGCAAGAACCTGGAACAGCCTGTCCTACCATTCCTACCACTACCTAAAGCATAGCTAGTTTGATAGTTGAAAAAAGAAAAAGCTGTATCCAACCCAATAAATACTTTTATTTTTCCTATGTGCCTTCCTTTATCATTTCCCTTACCACAGTGAGTTAAAATACCCCATAAAACTTCACATTACTACACACATCTGATTTTCCTTTATAGTCCCTAGTATCTAGAATAGTGTCTGACCTGTAAAAAACTGTAAATGTTGGTTGGATCTGTGGAATGGAATGAAATGAATGTAAGAAGATGCCAAATTCTACTTAATCTTGTTGTTTGGTATTTAAAACTGACTTTATTTTATGAATAGCTATTTCCTCACAGAAGCCAAAGGAAATTGAAATGGCTAAATCAGAGGGTACTATGATCTTATACTCAAGGTCTTAGCATCTATATATGTCTTTATAAAAATCACCAAGTCAAGCGTTAGATCTAAAAACCTTTGTTGAGAACCACATACACAAGTGAAAATAAACATCCCAGAGCCAATGAATGTTTTGCAACACTCAAGGCAAATGAATGTACAAATTCATTCAGAGTTCCAATAAGCCTGCACTCTGAGTATGTCCAGACAGACCCTCAGGATGCCTGGTAATCATGTACAGAAGCATGGGATGTATTTCCTCTTCTCTCCTCTCTCCTCCTCTGGAACATGGGACATAGTGAAACTGGAAAGGAAAGAGGCTCATTGAAATGTAACTAGAGGTTAATAATAATAATAGTAATACGGGATCACATTCCCTTATTTTAATTTATTAGGATCAAATAGGCTTTGGAACTTCAAGTTCCTTGGATCTTAAAAAGAGAATATAGTGCATATATTATATATTACATCATTTCTCCCATGGGGAGCACCTGATATCCAAACACTTTAATATTTCTGTAAGAAAATATATAAGTAGGCATGCCTGGGTGGCTCAGTCACATAAGCGTCAGACTCTTGGTTTCCAGGTCATGATCTCAGGGTCATGAGATTGAGCCCTGCTTTGGGCTCCACACTCAGGGAAGAGTCTGCTTGAGATTCTTTCCCCCTCCCATTCCCTTCCTCTCTACTCCTCTCCTGGTTCACATTCTCTCTCTCTAAAAATTAATAAATAAATAAAATCTTTTAAAAAAAGGAAAGGAAATGTACATATAGTCCCACTAAGTGTAATCAATAAAAACCATGCATGGCCTCACACTAATTCAGATTCAAATTTTGCCACAAAATTAGTTCCGGATGATGAGATTTTACTATCAAATGATTTTCTAGAACTCTTTCAGCATTCAGAGTTTGGAGACATCTGAATGAAATACAGAAACTGAATAAGAGGGGGTTGTAATAGGCAGAATAATCTCTATCCCCCTCTCCACACCAAGATATTCAAATCCCAATCCCCAGAATCTGTGAGTGTGCTATGTTATATGGCAAAAGAAACTAAGGGTGCAGATGGAATTAAGGTTGCTAATGAGCTGACCTTTAAATAGGAGAACTATCCTGATTATCTGGGAGGGCCCAACAGAATCACAAGGGTCCTTAACAGTGGAAGAGGCAGACAGAAGAGAAGGTCAGAGTCATGCAATGTGAGGGATACTTGACTTAACATGGCTAGCTTTACCAATGGAAAGGTCCACAAGCCAAGGAATGTAGCTAAACTTTAGAGGCTAGCAAAAACAAGAGAATGGATTCTGCCTTGGGACCTCCAGAAAGGAATTTAGCCTGCCAACACCTTGCTTTTAGCCCAGTTGATACTCGCGTCAGATTTCTGACCTATAGAATTTGTAAGACAACAAATTGGTATTGTTTTAAGCCACTAAATGTGTGCTGATTTTGTTACAGCAGCAAAAGGAAACCAATACAAGGGTAATACTTCAGTTGGAAATGAAGTGGCTGTAAGAGCTGAAAAGGGAAAGTAATAGAAAGATGAATGCAAGGAAAAGGCGCTGGGAATAGAAGGTGGAAAAACCAAGGAAGGGTGGTCACATGCTTATCCCAGGAGTCCAGGAATGAGCACTGAACCCAAGCATAAATCTCAAGTACAAGTGCACTAGGCTATAGAAGCCAGTCCCAAGCCATCACTGCTTCATGGACTCTGTATAGGATGGAATAAAACATTTGAATCTGAAAGAAAGATCTAGTTTAACACCCTCTGAAATGCCTCATGTAACTCACTAACAGTGAGACTACTTGACACCAAGCAAACCACTTCTACACTTTATAAAAAGAGATACAGAGATGGAGTTTCATTTTGCATGGTGACTATACCATATTTGAATTGAAAAGGTCATCCACTGGAAAATGCCACTTTAATAACAACTATGCTGTAAAAATGAAGCAGTACCAAGTTAGAAGTATTCATTGATGGGAAGATACATCTTAATTTCAGGGACATTAAAATGTGAAAAACCAGAGTGTCTGGGTGGCTCAGTTGGTTAGGCATCTGCCTTTGACTTGGGTCAGGATCTCAGAGCCCCAGGACCGAGCCCCACAGGGGGCTCCCTGCTCAGCCAGGGAGTCTGCTTCTCCCTCTGTCTGCTCATGCTCTCCCTCTCTCCCTGTCTCTCTCAAAAAGTAAATAAAAACTTAAAAAATAATAAATAAATAAATAAATAAACAAACAAACAAAATAAAATGTGAAAAACCACTTGCAATGACATGCCCGGAGCTAGACGGTATTATGCAAAGTGAGATAAATCAGTCAGAGAAAGACAAATACCATACCATTTCTCTCATGTGTGGAATTAAGAAACAAAACAAACATGTACAGGTTGTTTGAAGTGCAGAAAGGTGTGATGAGCACTATGTTTAAATGAAATAACGTGGTCTTATTTATATACACAGGTGGCGGTCTTAGAAACATCTTTTTCCCTAGTACCACTACAGAGTGCTTTAAATTCTGCCAGTGAGTTACATCCATTTGTTCCTTGAAAAAACACTTTCCAGATGCAATGTAATTCTATCACTCTTCTAAGCACCATTTATACTTGTGACATTGCATAGTGTGCCCCTTGCACTGTAGTGTGTACATTACATTCTTTTTTTTATGCAGGCTATTTTTTAAAAAGATTTTATTTATTTATTTGACACACAGAGAGAGATCACAAGTAGGCAGAAAGGCAGACAGAGAGAGGAGGAAGCAGGCTCCCCGCCAAGCAGAGAGCCCAATGTGGGCCTCGATCCCAGGACCCTGAGATCATGACCTGAGCTGAAGGCAGAGGCTTGTAACCCACTGAGCCACCCAGATGCCCTGTACATTACATTCTTTAAATGAAATAACACAGTAGTTCTGGCACCTACAGAAATATTTATTATATGTGTTCCTTTACAGAGTATATTAAGTGCAGCACAATATCGTGAACACATTGTTTCCTTGAAATATTATCTGATGCCACAAAGTTCTATTGCTGATTTTTTAAATGTGAAAAACAGAAATATTAAAAAGAAAGTTTCACCTTAGAACTTAAGAAATTCAATATTTAAAGATATATAGGGGCACCTGGGTGTCAGTTAAGCGTCTGCCTTCGGCTCAGGTCATGATCCCCAGGTCCTGGGATGGAGCTCCACGTCTGCTTCTCCCTCTCCCTCTGTGTGCTCGCTCTTGCATGCTCTCTCTCTCAAATAAATAAATAAATCTTAAAAAAAAAAGATATAAGTAATTATCCCTGATGTGTGTGTGTGTGTGTGCACGCACACACACACACACACTCTCTCTCTCTCACACACATACACTTTTCCAAAGAGAGATAAAAAACAAACATGTTTAATTTGGTCAATTCCATGCTTTAAGAACACATAAGACTGTTTTCGAGTCACTAGTACAAAACATATTTTTATGACTAAATTTTGATCACCTATAATACAAATTACATTATTTATATACAGTTTATCAGTTTCTTGGTGTTAAAAGAAAGTTTGAAACTGCTATTTGTCTTCACTTTAGGGGACCAAAGATACCATTGGTATAGTTCCTCGTTTTGGAATTCATAAAGATGCTTATGGGAATCCGATAAAATACTCCCTTCTAGGAACCCTCCTTTTGTTACCCAAATATCCAAGCACATCCAAGAGTGACAATTCTGGGATCGAGCCCCACATTGGGTTTCCTGCTTAGCGGGAAGCCTGTTTCTCCCTCTCGCTCTTGCCTGGCTTGTGTTTCCTCTCTCACTGTCTCTCTCTCTGTCAAATAAATGAATAAAATCTTTTTTAAAAAATAGACTCTTTGAAAAGGCAGCAGTCCCAAACTGCTTTGTGAGTGATTTTCTATAAATATTCAAAAAGCTAGTAATTCCCACCAACAGTGAAAGAGGTTTCCCCTTTCTCCACATCCTCTCCAACACTTGTTGTTTCCTGTCCTGTTGATTTTGGCCATTCTAACTGGTGCAAGATGGTATCTCAATGTGGTTTTGATTTGAGTTTCCCTGATGGCTAATGATGATGAACATTTTTTCAGGTGTCTGTTGGCCATTTGTATGTCTTCTTTGGAGAAGTATCTGTTCATGTCTTCTGCCCATTTTTTGACATGATTGCTTTTTGGGTGTTGAGCTTGAGAAGTTCTTTATAGATCTTGGATATCAGCCCTTTGTCTGTACTGTCATTTGCGAATATCTTCTCCCATTCTGTGGGTTGCCTCTTTGTTTTGTTGACTGTTTCCTTTGCTGTGCAGAAGCTTTTTATCTTGATGAAGTCCCAGAAGTTCATTTTCACTTTTGTTTCCTTTGCCTTTGGAGACGTGTCTTGAAAGAAGTTGCTGTGACCAATGTCAAAGAGGTTACTGCCTATGTTCTCCTCTACTGTTGTCTCCTCTACTGTTGGTGGGAATGCAAGTTGATGCAGTCACTTTGGAAAACACTGTGGAGATTCCTCAAAAAATTAAAAATAGAGCTACCCTATGACCCTGCAATTGCACCACTGGGTATTTACCCCAAAGATACAGATGTAGTGAAAAGAAGGGCCATATGTACCCCATTGTTCATAGCAGCAATGTCCACAATTGCCAAACTGTGGAAAGAGCCAAGATGCCCTTCAACAGACGAATGGATAAAGAAGATGTGGTCCATATATACAATGGAATATTACTCAGCCATCAGAAAGGATGAATACCCAACTTTTGTATCAACATGGACGGGTCTGGAGGAGATTGTGCTGAGTGAAATAAGTCAAGCAGATAAAGTCAATTATCATATGGTTTCACTTACTTGTGGAACATAAAGAATAAAATGGAGGACATTAGGAGAAGGAAAGGAAAAGTGAATTGGGGTAAATTGGAGGGGGAGATGAAAGATGAGAGACTGTGGATTCTGCAAAACAAACTGAGAATTATGGACGGGGGGGGGAGGAGGGATGGGTGAGCCTGGTGGTGGGTATTAAGGAGGGCATGTATTGCATGGAGCACTGGGTGTGGTACATAAACAATGGATCTTGGATCACTGAAAAAATAAAAAATAAGAATAAAAAAGCTAGTAATTCCAATTTTTAAGCAAACTGTAGAAAGCTTCTTAACTCATTCTATGAAGATGGCATAATCCTATCTATAAACCAGATAATAACACCTAACGTATCTAGTACTATCATGTACCAATATATTTGTACACACCAATGACATCTTTGAACAAAAATGTTGTTCTTATTACTCTTCAGCAAATTACATACCAATGAATTAAAACAATGACAAATTATCAAGTACGATTTATTCCCAAAATTCAAAGAGAACTATTAATGCAATTCACAGCAATAACAGATTAAAAAGAGAAACAATGTGATTATTTCAGTGATGCAGAAAATATTCAATACAATTCAACACACATCTTGAAGAACAAAACACATATGAACCCAGGAACTGAAGGAAAAAAATGTATTATCTTGATAAAAAAAATCTATTAGAACCAGAGAGCAAAGACTATACCTAATGATTAAATATTAAAATTATTTCCATTACCATGCATAAGTAGACAATGATACATACTCTCACTGCAAATATTAGTCATTAAAGTTGAATTCACTTACAATTTAAAAACAAGAAAAGTGAGAAAGGATATAAACTTTGGAAAACTAGAGGAAAAAAATTATTCTCAGATATTGAGAGGATATACCTAAAATAACAACGAAAATTCACTGAAAGATCATTGAAACGAAAAAAAGAATTAAACTAGGTTGTTACATACAAAATCAAATTACACATACCATTTGGTCTCCTGTATACCACTATATCCATGGAGAAAATCTAATAGAGCTATTTCAGACAATATGAAAGACCATATACATGAAATAAAGTCCTTATCTAAACACGCATGCACACATTAAAATGCTTCTTGCAAACATTTACTTTAGTTAACTTACTTAAGTGCAAATAGAATTCACAGAAAAAGGAAAGGAAAGGCTCAGGACCCAAAATAGATATAAAGCAGAAAACCAGAGAATTAAATATTACTCCATCTGTGAAAGGGTAAACTGGAAAAAAAATCCGCCTACCAGCAAAGAGAATAACTATCAGAAAGAGAAATTAAGAAAACAATTCCATTTATAATTCCATTTACAATTCCATTTACAATTGCATCAGAAGAATAAAATACCTAGGAATAAATTTAACCAAGGAAGTAAAAGATCTATTCACTAAAAACCATGAGACATAAATGAAAGAAATAGAAGATATAAATAAATGGAAAGATATTCCATGCTCATAGATTAGAATAATATGGTAAAATGTCCATAGTACCCAAAGAGATCTACAGATTCAATGTAATCCCTATCAAAATTCCGAAGGCATTTTTCACTAAAATAGAAAAAAAAATCCTAAAATTTATGTGATATCACAAAAGACCCTTAGTAGCCAGTGCAATTATGAGAAAGTAGAACAAAGCTGGAGGCATCACAATTGCGATTTCAAACTATAATACAAAGCTATAGTCATCAAAATAGTACAGTACTGGCATAAAAACAAATATATAGACCAATAGAACAAAATTGAGAGCTCAGAAATAAAACCATATATATACAATCAATTAATTTATAACAAAGAAGAAGAGAATATACAATGAGGAAACAATGATCTCTTCAATACATGGTGTTGGGGAACATGGATAACCACATGTATAATAATGAAATTAGATCCCTGTCTTTTATCACCCACAAAAAATCACCTTGAAATGGATGAAAGGTTTAAGTATAAGACCTGAAACTGTAAAATTCCTGGAAAAAAATTGCAAAAAAATTCCTTGACATTGGTCTTAGCAATGATTATTTCATATAGGACACCAAAACCACAAGCAACAAAAGCAAAAATTAATAAATGGGACTATTTCAAACTAAAAAACTTCTGCATTGCAAAAGAAATAATTAACAAATCAAGAAAACAACATATAGAATGGGAAAAAAGTATTTGCAAACCTTATATGGTTAATATCTAAAATATATAAAGAATTCATCAATTCAACAGCAAAAAAACCAACCTGATTAAAAAATGGCAGAGGAACTGAAGATATTGTTCCAAACAAGCCATACAGATGGCCAACAAGTACATGAAAAGTGCTCAACATCACTAAACATCAGAGAAATGCAAATTAAAACCCACAATGAGACATCACTCAATACTTGTTAGGATGGCTACCATCAAAAAGACAAGAGGTAAGTGCTGGCAAAGATGTGAAGAAAAGGAAACTCTTGTGCACTGTTAGTGGAAATATAAACTGGATCAGCCACTATGGAAAAGAGTATAGAAATTCCTCAAAAAATTAAAAATAGAACTACCATATGATCCAGCAATCCCATCTCGGGGTACATATCCAAAGGGAATAAAATCAAGACCTCAAAGAAGTACCAACACCCCCATGTTGATTGCAACATTATTTACAATATCCAATACAGGGAAACAATCTAAGTGTCCATCGATGGATAAATAGATAAATATATGTATATATGAACAAATATACACACACACCAGAATATTTTCAGCCACAGAAAAGAAGGAAATCTTGCCATTTGTTATAACATGGATGGTACTTGAGGGCATTAAGCTAAGTGAAATAAGACAGAGAAAGAAATACAGTATGAAATACAGTATGATTTCATGTATATGTGGACTCTGAATACATAGAAACAGAGAGTCGAGTGGTGGTTTCTGGGTACTGAGGGGTGGGAAAATGGGGAGATGTTAGTTAAAGGATACAAACTTCTATTTACAGGATGAAAAACCTTTGGGTACCTAATGTCCAGCATGGTCATTGTAGCTAACAATACTGCATACTTGAAAGTTGCTAAGACAGTAGATTTTAAGTGATCTCACCACAAAAAAGAATTAGTAATTATGTAAGGTGATGGAAGTGTTAGCTAACACCACAATGATAATCATTTTGCAATATATAAATGTAATGATGTAAACAGTACACAAAATACACAATACACAAAAAACAATACACAATTATGGGGGGGTAGGGATAGGGTGGCTGGGTGATGGACATTGGGGAGGGTATATGCTATGGTGAGTGCTGTGGATTGTGTAAGACTAATGATTCACAGACCTGTACCCCTGAAACAAATAATACATTATATGTTAATACAAAATAAATAAAAATAAATAAAAGGGAAAAAATGAAAAAAAAACAATACACAATAATAAATAAAAACAGAGAGCCTGGGTGGCTCAGTTGGTTAAGCCACTGCCTTCAGCTCAGATCATGATCCCGGGGTCCTGGGATTGAGTCCCACATTGGGCTCCCTGTTTGGTGGAGAGACTGTTTCTCCCTCTCCCTCTCCCTCTGCCTGTGCTCTGCCTACTTGTGCTCTCTAGCTCTCTGTCAAATAAATAAAATTCTTATAAATAAATAAATAAATACAAGATATAAATGTAACAATGTAAAGAATACACAATGATATTGTGTATGTTTAAGGCTGGATCAGCCTTAACTGATGTTATTATATCTCAATAAAGCAGGGGTGGGATTACCTATCTCAAATACAACCTGTCTCATGCAGTTTTCATCTCTGTAGATTAGTTTTAATATAATAAAACAAAAACAAAATGGAAAAGCAGGTAAATCCAAACCCATCGTCATTCTAGAAACAGTAGAAGTGCATTCTATATAAAGTCAAGCCATTCAGTAAATTGGGTTAATCCTAAGTAACTACTGTATTTGTGTAGAGAGCTTTCTGACATATCTAGCTGTATCCAAATCAAAAGATTCTACATGTGCAGAATGTAGGAAAACAGGAAAAATGTGTATTCCCCAAACACCACCTAAGTCATGTTTCCCTACATGTAGGGACTTACAGCACCATCATGAGACTATAATCATCCTGTGTATAATTAGAAATTGAACTGGTAGCAAAGGATTTTAGGTCCATTCTTTTACAGTTTTCTGGCAATCTAATTGAAACTTGTATATAGTGTCCTCTGAGCCCTGCAAGCCATGAAAATTGGACTCTTGTAGTCTCTTGGGCACAGCCTTTGTGTTAACAGTGTTCTGAGTGAGCTATGGATAATGGGATAGATTTCTACTACTGCTTCTAAATAATTTGGACATTAATCAAAATGTGTCCATCTGTGTGTGCGTACACATGTGCATATCTTCGCAACTTTTTAATAACTCCCATTGAAACTTCATCACCACCAGCGGAATCAGGCACCTGACTTCCACTTCCTTGTCCAATAATATTCCCTTTGCAATTCTTATATTAGGCCTGAGGCTGAGGGATTTGTATATAAGACAAGGATACAGCAGAGTTTCTTGAAGGTGTGATGCCTTGAATCTGCCCATTTTCTCTTGAAAGAAGAGCAAAGATACTAAGATTTAGTCTTCCAAAAGGCTTTCCCTTCAGAAACAAAATTTTCCAGAATTAATGTCTCCAGGTATAATATTCTGCATTGTACCTAAGAGCGTACAATTTTTAGTTGGAATTTCAGAATCAAAGGAATTTGGTCAGGACATTAAATTTCTAGCTAAGGTTAACGTTACACATAGTGAAATTGGCATGTTGTTATTTTGCTTACGTATAAATAGTCTGACTTTGATATTTTCCAGGTATATGAAACACTTCAGAGCCAAGATGATCTTCCCAGCAACAGAAACAACAAAGGTGGGTGTTAACTATCAGGAAGAGGGATTCTGTGTTAGAAGGAATTCCAGAAGCGTGGTCCATTCAGTGTGAGGGAAGGCATCACACATTTGTTGTAATCTTTTGTGTTGCTTATCAGTGAGGCCACCTCAGACTACGGTCGTTGTAAAGGTCGTTGGGGCTTCCAGAGACCCATTTTGCCAAATCTATATCTTCAGACAGACTTTATCGAACATTCTTGTTATATGAAATTAGACCCTTCAAATGAGATCAAAGGGGGAAAAAACCCACTATTTCTTCCATCCTATTTCCATCTCTTCCTTCCCTTTATTTTTTTTTTTTAAAGATTTTATTTATTTATTTGACACAGAGAGAGAGATTACAAGTAGGCAGAGAGGCAGGCAGAGAGACAGGGAGAGGAGGAAGCAGGCTCCCTGCTGAGCAGAGAGCCCGATGCGGGCCTCGATCCCAGGACGCTGAGATCATGACCTGAGCCGAAAGCAGAGGCTTTAACCCACTGAGCCACCCAGGTGCCCAAAACCCGCTATTTCTTCCATCCTATTTCCATCTCTTCCTTCCCTTTAGCCAAACGTGCACTCACAATATATCCCATATGAAAAACAAGAATAACATTAATATTTACTAAAGGATAGTGGNCCTTTAGCCAAACGTGCACTCACAATATATCCCATATGAAAAACAAGAATAACATTAATATTTACTAAAGGATAGTGGTACACATTAAATGTATCAACATTTTATAACTCTTCACACATAGTAAGCACCACAGAGTAGTATCACAACNAATATTTACTAAAGGATAGTGGTACACATTAAATGTATCAACATTTTATAACTCTTCACACATAGTAAGCACCACAGAGTAGTATCACAACATCTCTACCATATCTCTTCTCCCCCCACAAATCTACCTTCACTTTTCTCATGAGGCATTTCACATTTTATCATGCATTACGTTCATCGATTTACACAAATCACCCACTTTTGTTAGGGTGTAAACTCTTGGACAACATATTCTTATACCTATGAATATTGCAATAAATATTCACTTGCTAAGTACAAGGTGGAACAAACAAAATTTTATAAAAATTCATAAGAATTACCCGTAATGGTGTATGAAAAAAAACAAACATTATTCTAATGATACTAATGTCTCTCCTGGCTGTGTGATCTCTCTCTCTCTTAGCTCTGATCCACAAAAGAGACAGAACAGTGTGATGGATACAGAATATACCACTTCTCAAAATCAGGTCATTATCCTTATTCTCTCACCCACACTCAGGCAAGGACGACATCAGTTATAGAAGATGAAGAAGTTCTAGAAAATTGCTGTACAATACTGTACACCTAAAAATTTGTTAAGAAGGTAACTTTCATGTTTAAGTGTTTTTATAACAATAAAAAAATAATGTGATTCTTTGAGATTTAGATTTATATGTTGTCTCAATCTGTTTCCAATAACAAGTTTTGAATATTTTTAAATGATTACCAAGCAAATAATCTGATTAGTATAAAGTAATAATCACAGTAATAAGTTACCTACATGGACCAATAGGCTAAAGATTTAAGAAATTTGATATAAAGCAGCCGAGAGCAAGCAAAGTGACTCACGCCACAGCAACATTGCAATAAGAAACAGAAAAAATTCTTTTCTAGCAAGATAAGATCCTCCTGAAGTCAACAGAATATTTGCTAATATGAACATTAAACTTGTAGACTATAAGTCTATAATGGCTGGAAACACGTCTTACTTTGTACGCTACCGATAGCTCCTGACAATCAATCAATTTGTGTGGAATAAAAAAAATAAAATTTAAAAACCAAAACTTAAAAAGTATGCTATGTAAAGTCACTACTTAACATAAATGCTTATTATTTCCAAAATGAGTTTTGTAGGAAAAGAATTATTGAATGACTTTGCATGTGTTAATTTGATTTGATCACCAAACTGATAGCAATCTTAAAAACTTGGACAGCCCAACAGATTGCAAACACTACAGCCACATGGTCAAGATTCTGAATTCCAGTCTTAGTACTTAGGAGGAAAATGAAATAAATAGCCAAGTACTTTCATGTGAAGTAGTTTGAAACAAAAGAGAAAAACAAAATGACTCAATGGAGCTGAAAAACTACACCAGGGTGAAAGAATTTACTTTCCTTGGCCTAACCCAGAATCAAGGACTGAGCTTGGTCTTATTTCTTTTCCTGCTTCTGGTGTACTTGACAACTCTCCTGGGAAACCTCCTCATCATGGTCACTGTGACCTGTGAGTCTCGCCTTCACACCCCTATGTACTTCCTGCTCCGTAACTTATCTGTTGCCGACATCTGCTTTTCCTCCATCACAGCTCCCAAAGTTCTGGTGGACCTACTGTCACAGAGAAAGACCATCTCCTTCAATGGCTGCTTCACCCAGATGTTTTTCTTCCACCTCGTTGGAGGGGTGGATGTATTTTCTTTGTCAGTGATGGCGTTGGATCGATATGTGGCCATCTCCAGGCCCCTACACTATGTGACCATTATGAGTAGAAGCCGTTGCATTGGATTAATAGCGGCTTCCTGGATGGGGGGCTTTACCCACTCCGTCGTACAGATTTCCCTGTTGCTCCCGCTCCCCTTCTGTGGACCTAATGTTCTTGACACTTTCTACTGCGATGTCCCCCAGGTCCTCAGGCTTGCCTGTACAGACATTTTTATGCTTGAGCTGCTGATGATTTCCAATAATGGACTGCTCACTACACTGTGGTTTTTCTTCCTCCTGGTGTCATATATGGTCATATTATTAGTAGTAAGGTCTCAGGCAGGGGAGGGGAGGAGGAAAGCCATCTCTACCTGCACCTCACACATCACTGTAGTGACGCTGCATTTTGTGCCCTGCATCTACGTCTACGCCCGACCCTTCACTGCCCTCCCCACAGATAAAGCCATCTCTGTCACCTTCACTGTCATCTCTCCTCTGCTGAATCCCTTGATCTACACTCTGAGGAACCAAGAGATGAAGTCAGCCATGAGGAGACTGAAGAGAAGACTCATGCCTTCTGACACGGAATAGACAGGTAGTTCACTCCTTCTCATCACCCTTAAAAACATTTGTCCGTGAAATAAAACTGAGTTTACTCAAGGATTTCCAATTAATGTTTATATTTCTACTAAGAAATGGAAGACTTTCAAAGATTCTGCTCAGCATGCAATGATAATGTCAAAATATGGGTTCCATGTTACAAAATAAATCAAATTGTTAGCCAGGGAGGTACATGTTGCTTTCACAATACAACCTTGGAAGAAATAAGGTAAAGAGAATCAAAATAGACTCAAGTAGTTTTATCAATTTGGAATTTTCAACTCTACTGAGGTATAACTGTTTGAAAAAAAATAAAGGAAACTTCATTTAAAATGGAGTCAGGAAGCCCTGGAGGGGGCGCTCTCACACTGCCACTGGCTGTAAGAGGCAAACCCTGGATTCCCAGTCCTGGAGAAGCTTGTTCTGCCCCAGCAGGAGGAGGGAAGAATTTCTCCTTGCTTAGCAACAGCTGGGCTAATGAGAACTCCCCAAAAACAGCCCCTCCCAGCTTCCTCCTCTCTCCTATACCGGCAAGCACCTCTCCCCTGTTCTCCCCACCTGCCTATGGTTTGCCATACTGGTTTATTCTGAATAGCAGTTTCAACTATTCCCCAAACTCATTTTGCTGGTAAAATAACCGGCCTTTTTGTTTTTTAAGGTCACTATTACATGGTGACCACAAAGGAACCTGAAGGAGATGAACCCTAAGGAACTAATGGCTCACAAACACGTGTGAGGTACCCACTTGAGCCCCTTGCACCCTCTGGTTCCCTGAGTCATCTTTTCCCTTTGGGTTCCAAAAGTCTCCTCTCAGATCGGGGTTCCCTCCTTCTTGTTGTGCTCCACAACTATATCTGGAATCTGGTTTTATGTTGTTAGGAAGGCGCTGCCCCTTCTGGTGATTACTCTTCTGTTTTATTTAATCTCTGGTTTTGAGTAATGGCATCTAAATCTGCTAAATTCTCTCAGGAAGGTCCTCCTCTTGGGGCCCAGCCTTGTTGTATATTTAAAAACTATGCTCCTCAAGAGCATTTTAAATTAATTGGACCAACTTAACCAAAATTAATTTAGAACACCAATGGTCATTAGGGGGCACTTTTGATCTCCCCAAACTTGCTTTTCTTAGGAGACCACAGCTTTAAAAAACACAAAAGAATGGGATGGGATACCTATTTCAGCTGGTATCTTGAGGCTTCCAAGTGTGTTCGGGACTCTAAAATCACCTTTTTACAAAATGCCATTTGCAAATTAACTGAGGCAAGGGAAGGAGGGTGGAGGGATAGGATAGTCCAGTGATGGGTATTCAAGAGGGCACATGTTGTGATGAACACTGGGTGTTATACACAAATAATGAATCATGGAACACTACATCAAAACTAATGATGTACCATAAGGTGACTAACATAAAAAAAAAAGAAAGAAAGAAAGAAAGAACCTGTCCCTTTAAACTTAGGCCCCCCCAGAGATGCCTGGGTGGCTCAGTCAGTTAAGTGACTCTTGATTTTGGCTCAGGTCATGATCTCAGGGTCATGGGATCAAGTCGTGTGTCGGGCTCTGTGCTCAGTACACAGTCTGCTTGTCCCCTTCCCTCTGCTCCTGACCCCACTTGTGCTCATGCTCACTCTTGCTCTCTCTCTAAAATAAATAAAATATTTTAAAAGGACAAAATAAAGTAAAATAAAATTAGACCTTCTGAGGATCCTAATGGTAAGCCCATAATTTCCTGTGTCTCCTGGACTAAGGCTAGACTATGAGCCATAGTCAAAGATTCTCCTAGAGTTAACTGAAGATCTTCATAGATATGCCAAGGAATATGATAGTGGTTCAAACTTACCAACCAGGTCTCTGATTTGTACCAGCTAGTTCACATGCTCCATGGTGAAGGCCAAGCCCAATGCTGGATGAAACAGCTAATTGGGATGATCCTGAAATCTCCAAACTGCAAACAAAAGGCCAAGCCCCAGTGCCCCTGTCTTGTTAGGTGATCAGGTTCAACAATCACTAAATGACTTCCCCTGGCAAGCCCTAGGCTTTCCCAAAACCTGTTGATTTAAGATTTGGGCTTGCACTCAGAACCCCAGGGAACCCATGTTTGATGATGACCATCAACCACAAATTATTTTTAAGGAAAATTCTGGCCTTTCTATGGATGTTGACTCCATTCAGGTAGCCTTCAACTCTGTGTTCAGTAATAGGCTGCACTGGCCTCTTTCCCTCCTAGTTAAAAGGAGCAGGATGGAATGGGAAACTATATCCACTCCAGATTTAGTTAATTTAGCAAATCAGCTCACCTGCACCATTGAGACTTCAACTAAAAGGAAGACCACTAAGATCTTTAGTTTTCAGTTCCAACAAATGGAGTCCCCTAAACAGAACCCCTCCTGGCCTCTGCTATTATTGGGAAAGGCAAAGACATTGCAATAAAGATTGTTACAAATGTGCTCCAAGTGTCCTCAGCCCTCTGACCAGCATTTCCAACCCCCTCCCACAGGACTCCAAGGAAATACAGGGGCTTTCCCCAATCCTTCTCTTAACCAGCTTGGAGAAACAGCTCTCCAGATTGAGAATGAATCTCTCCCTGTCCTTATTGACACCAGAGCCACACTCTTGGTGCTCAAACCCATTGTCATTAAACCCCTGCCTTGGGGCTCTGAACCATTTGAAATTGTTCAAAGGGAGTCTCAAACCTCAACAGGTTCCTATCACTAAACTTATCCCCTTTTGGTTAGGCCTCCTAAGAGATACTCATCC
Organism: Ailurus styani; assembly: GCA_002007465.1. NCBI lineage: Eukaryota > Metazoa > Chordata > Mammalia > Carnivora > Ailuridae > Ailurus > Ailurus styani. The sequence continues at coordinate 469,616 of LNAC01000293.1, read as the reverse complement.
TTTTCTCCCCAGAATTAATCAATACCCTATAAATTAAGAGACTCTTCAAGACATCAAGCCCATAATTAAAGATCATAAGGCTCGGGACCTCCTCATCCCCTGCTCTAGTCCTGGTGATATTCCTCTGTTGCCTGTGAAGAAACCCAAAGCCCATGGATAGAGATTTGTCCAGGATCTCTGAGCCAAGAACAGTATTGTTATCCCTCATCACCCTATCTTTCCAGCCCCAGCATTTTGTTAGCCTGCATCCCCACTGATTGATTTATGTAGCACCTTCTTTAATACCCCTGTGGATAAGGCCAGTCAATATCTGCCTCCACTTGGGAAAGAAAGCAATATGCCCCGACAGTAATGCCTCAGGGTTTTATCTAAAGTATTTCCTACTTCTCCTAAACCTTAAAAGCAAATTTGGATGATATAAAGCTACCTGGAGGTTCTACTTTATTACAAAATGTAGATGACTTACTTCTCTGCTCCCTTTCCAAGGCCTCTTCACAAGATGGCATCCACCTTTTAAAACTTTTAGCCTTAGTGGGCTGCAAAGTCTCCAAGGAGAAATTGCAGTTTGCTTGAACTCAGGTTTGATATTTGGGGTACCTGATTTCACAAGAACTACTTTTAGATCCAAATAAGCTCCATGGCTTCTTGAACTTCCCCAAACCCAAAACTGAGTGCCAATCACAAAGTTTTCTTGATTTAACTAACTGCTGTCAAAACCGGATTCTAAAATCCCTTATGGTCTAACCCCTATATATTTTATTTTATTTTTCCCTTATATATTTTATTAAAAACAACAACAACAACAAACCTGACCCTATTTTTTGGGCAGATCAAGATAACTTAGCTTTTAAAGCCCTAAAGGAAAGCTTGGTAAATCACCCTGCTCTTGGACATCCCAATCATCAACTTCTCTTTTTCCTTTTTGTATTTGAAAAGGAAGGGAACACCCTTGGGGTACTCACCCAAAACATGGCCCCTACCATTGACCCATAGGGTATTACAGACAACAGCTAGAGCCTATGGTATCCCTTGCCTCATTGCCATCCCTACCAACACCCTTTTAGTCAAGACCACTGAAAAGATAGTCATGGGATCCTCTCTAAAAAAAATCTTTGTACCCCTTGGAGTTGAAGCCCTCCTGAATGCCCACCACAGTCAACATCTTTCAGCCAGTTGTCTCACCTCCTATGAAATCCTCTTGATAAACATGCCTCATATAATTCTTGCTGCAATAATTTTAACCCTGCCATCCTTCTTCCCTCCTCTGCAGATGATATTCCTCATGACTGTTTGACCCTGAAAGATCTTCTCCTGACCCCCTGTGATGACTTACAGGAAACTCCTTTGGATAACACTGACTTTTCATGGTTTACCAATGGTTCTTTTTTTGAAGAGTAATAAAAATGGTAAATACGATGCTGGGTATGCTTTGCAGCTCCTTTTTTAAATTTTTTTTTTAATTTACTTGTCAGAATGAGTGAGTTTAATTTGTCCGAATGAGTGAGAGAGAGCACAAGCAGAGTGAGCGGCAGGCAGAGGGAGAAGCATGCTCCCCCGATGTGGGACTCGATCCCAGGACCCTGAGATCATGACCTGAGCCCAATGCAGATGTTTAACTGACTAAGCCACCCAGGTGCCCCCTTCTAACTCCTTTTGAAATCATTGAGGTGGTACGTTTGCCTTTGGCTACCCTGGCCCAGTGGGCTGAATAATATACTTTTGCTCAGGCCTGCATTTTTAACCAAGGACAAAACTGCAAATATTATGTTAGGTATATAAGTAGGTAAGCCTTTGGAGCAACTCATAACTTTAGAATGCTATGGAAATAGTGAGGCCTCCTCGCTTAACAACAGGGACAAAATTTTAAATGGTCTTTATGTCCAGGAATTATTAGATACCATACTCTTATCAGCTGCATTAGCCATTATCAAGATCCCTGAGTATCCCAAACTTGATTCCCTGGAGGCTAAGGGAAACCCCCTTGCTGATATTTCCACAAAGAATGCTTTATATACCAGAACAGGAGAAGGGAAGACTTTCTCCTTGCCCAGTAACAGCCCAGCCAATAAGAATTCAATAAAAACAGCCCCTCCCAGCTTTGTCCTTTCCCCTAAAAAAAGAAAACCCCTCCCCTCTATTCACCAGACTCAATTATTGTTCACCATCATTTGCTTGTCCCAAATTGTAATTCCTCTGCTATTCTTAATTTTGCTGGGGGAAAAAATAGCTCCTTTGCTTTTAAGATCAACAACCAGCAAAAATGGCACATACTTAAGATGTACAACTCAGTGTTTTGATATATGTAAATGATGGTAGGGGGAGACTGCATTAAGGTAGGATCTCTGTTATTTCCTACAACTGCATGTGAATCTACAATTTCTAAATAAACTTTTCAGTAAAAAAAAGCACCTGTCTATGTATATACTCAGAGATTCCTGCTACATTCCTGCCCCGTTACCAGGAAGCGAGCTGAGACACATACTAAAGACATAATGCATCTTGGGCATCGAAGTTCTACAAGGTCTTTCATAAGATAATCACATCTTTCTAAAGTAAACACATCCAAATTAAGTTCATCCTCTGACTCTATAATATTAATAAGGTAACAATTACCAGAAGATTGTTTAATCTAAAGCCCACATCTCAGTGGTTGAGAGCAGGTATCTTGAAGTTAGCCCAGCTGGAATAAGAATATGCACCTCACTAATCATAAGTTCTGTGACCCCGTGCAAGGTTCTTACCCTGACCTTCCTCTGAACCACAGGCTTTTGGCCACCTGAGCACTGCATTCCCTCATCACCTGGTGCTTAGCTCTAACACAGAACTCAGGATCCTGTTTCCTATTCTCTCTTCTCTTTCTTCCTATCTCCCCCACTAGGTTTATGTTTTACTTATTACTGTACCCCCAGCATCAGCATCAAGTGAATATAGTAAAAAGGCATTAAAAATTGTTGAATTCAGACAGCTCAATGATTTCATGTTGTTTCTCAATCATTTCTGCAACTCAAATTTTTGGAGGATATGGTTAAAAAAACTGATTCATTTTTACTCTCTGATAACATGACTCTCTAAAATTGACAGAAGCCTATGAAGCTGATTCAGATCAGGCATAGACATCAAAAAGGTTGGAATGAAATGGAACACATTATTTAACATATCAATTCAGTATGTATTTGTTTACTTATGTTATGTAGAGCTGCTGGACGTTTTTTTAAATCTTAGATCTTAAAATTTTTGAAACTAGAAAAATGTTCACATCATGATACAAATCTCAGTCCACAAATCAGAGGTTCAAAGGCCTTAAGGTGGGGATTTGCCCAGAGCATTCGAGAAACAGCCAGGAGGGCTTTGGAACTAAATGAGAAGAAGCAAGGAGGAGTGAGGTGGCAGTTGAGGTCAGAGAGATCATGGCGCCACAGGACCTGGCACTAGGACCTTTTAGATCATTGTAAGGATTTTGACTTTCCCATTAAGTAAGATAGAGGGTGTCGAAAAGCAGAATAATGATGTTTTAACAGAATCACAAGGGCCACTATGATGAATAGACTGAAGAAGAATAAGGACAAAAGCAGGAGACCAATTAAGAGGCTGCTGTATTAGAAATAATAAAGATATCACTTAAGCTAGTAAGGGTGGAGTTGGCGAGAAGTTGGAAAGATTCTAAAGGTCAAGCCAGTAGGATTTGCTGGTGAACCCAGTCTGGATTTCCTGGCTACTTGTGTATCCTGAGAGAACTTGGTCATCCAGCTTGATCATCCACCCATCAGTTCCTTCACTCCCATCTAATAACCCATCAAGTCCCACCGTCCTTCTATTACTTGCATGTCACCTGTCAGGACTCCCCCTGCGTGGGTGACACTGCCTGAGGAGGTTGTTCAGAATCCCTAAGAATAGATATTTATTTCCCAACAAGAAAATTACTAAGAGGAAACACCAAGGTTAAAGGGCGGCTCTGGCTAAATCAAACTAACGAGATTCTTGCTGAGGTGATCAGATAGGGAGGGTGGGGGATTCTGGCTAACCCGACTTAGCAGGATTGTTGCTAAAAGTGGACAATGCAGAGACAGACACAGAGGTCTGAAAGTCAAGTCCTGCTTTAAAAAATCATGGGAGCCTGAGGAGAGTTTGGCCAAGGACAGAATCTTCTCACTGCTAGAAAATCTTAGGCCCTGACAAAATGTGTGCTCCTGAGTGTGTGTGCCTAATTATGTCCTGATTATTCCCATGGAAACAACCTCACCATCAGCAGACGTTTTCCACAGCCACATCCAACTATAATCCCGCTGATAATTCTCACACCGGTTTGGGGAAGAAGGAATCGGTAAATAGGGTGGGGTGCTGTGAGTCAGCATGGGAGAGACCAGAAAACACAATTCCCCGAGTCTGCCCTTTTCCACGTAAAGACAGAAGAGCAGCCACTGGAATCCACTGGCCTTCAGAGAGGTATGTAACACAATTTCCTGAAGCTGAAAAGTTCCCAAGGTTCACGTGAAACATAACCTCAGATGGAGTCCTTGAAAGAAGGTTGGAGACTTCAGGTAAGAAGTACGTAATTCCACGTGAGTGTGTGTGCCTGTAGTGTCTGGACGCCCATGTATAAGAGTGACAAGTAGAAGTGAGAAAAACTGAAATCTAGATACAATCATTAATATTCACAAATACATTTTGACTAAAAATGTGATCTGTATGCAGGGTGCTGCATTCCAAGGTTCACCTTTGTGACAGCACAGGTAAGGAATAGTAACCAAAAAAAGGCATTGTGAAATGAAAGACAGAGAAATAAGCTCAGTTTGGAATTAGAGAAAAGGCGTTTTTGTTTTCTGGGACCCCCTAAATTGCGCAGAGGGATTTTTCGCAGACCCTGTTTCTGTTATATGGATATCCTCAGCCTGAAATCTATAGAGGTATTTCTTTTGTTTAATTTAAAACTAGAGGGAAAAATAAAATAATCCAAATCTTCAGAAAAGTTGAAAGAATTGTACAATAAACAATAAATTGTATAATAAATACCCTTCCTCGGGTTTACCAAAAAATAAACATTTTCAAGCAATGACTTTCTTTCCATGCCTTCATGTTTTCATCCTTTCTTTCCAGCCAATCTTCCCACCTACAAGCAATTTTTTTTTAATTTTTAAAAATTTTTTTATTTGAGAGAGAGAGAGTTATCATGTGCATGTGTGCAAGCAGGGAGAAGGACAGAAGGGCAAGAGAGAGAATCTCAAGCAGATTCAATGCTGAGTGTAGGGCCCAAATGTGGGGCTCAATCCCAGGACCCTGGGGTCATGACCTGAGCTGAAGGCAGGTGCTTAACCCACTGAGCCACCCAGGTGTCCCTACAAGCAACTTTTATATATTCCAGTTGTCCCCTAAAGCCAGAGCTCCCTTCTTCTCCATTCCTATGTGCCCCAAACATAAATGTCACCCTCTGCATGCAGATTTCTCATAGCCTCTAGTGAGAAATCATCCTTTTCTTACATGCAGCTCATCTGTCTTCATCACTCTCATATCACTATTAGATTTCAATTTTTTTCCCCACTGGTTGTATTTCTTTCTTTCAAATAACCTAAAAGTCAGCTGATGTCCCATCAATATTTGCTACACAATTGGATGGATTAAAAATAGGAAAACAACGGGGGCGCCTGGGTGACTCAGTCGATTGAGCATCTGACTCTGATTTCAACTCAGGTCATGATCTCAGGGTGGTGAGATCAAGTCCTGGATCAGACTCCGTGCCCAGTAGGGAGTCTGCCTGAGGTCCTCTCCCCCTGCCCCTCCCCTCACTCAGGTGCACATGCACTCTCTCTGTCAAATAAATAAATCTTTTTTTTAAAAATAAAAATAAAAATAGGAGAAAGATGGAGAATCTGGAGGATGTTGTCTGAATTACCAAAGGTAGTTTGTGAACATGGTACATATTGCTAACCGGCCTGACTTGGGGTAGGAGGTATTTTCTCCCCCTTTGTGCAGATAGCCTATTCTTTACATGGGGGGGGGGCGGTCCCTGTGGAAGACTTTCATAACTAGGTTGGATCTCCTCAATAACTACTGAGTTGGTGTTTTCAGATGATCATTTTCTCTCCCTGTAAACTACCTGGGATTGCTAGCTGAGCTATCACTTAGTTCAACACACCCCATTTACCGATGATGCTCCAGTATGAAGGTTAACCAACATAGTGCTCATCGTAACAGATAACCAGCCTGTATGCTGACCCTTCTACAGATGTTAGTTCATCTACTCCTCACAGCTTCCCTGTGACAGGAGTATTATAAGCCCCATTCCATGGATGCAGGAGTGAAGTCTCTCACTTGCCCAAATCACAAAGCCAGGACTTGAGCCCAGAAAGTTCTCATGGCAGAGACCATGCACTGGACTTCTCTGCTTTGCTAAGATGATGTCAGACAAGAAGCTAAAGCAGGCAAGCTCTCTTCTTGCTATCATAGACTGTCATAATGCTCTGGGCCATTCTTACTGCCTTTGAAAGAAAGACTTCTATTTTTCTCAAAACAGTATGTTCTGATGAAGCTGTTTTAGAAAACATGTTCTGGGAAATAGGCAGTCCCTCCAAAAGATTGCCAGACTATTTAAAGACTCTGTGTGTCTGTGAGAATAACTGACCCAGGGTTTTTCTCTAAGATAATACACATATAATCACATTGATTCTGGATTATATGCTCTAAGTATTGATGGTTTTGCAGAGATTAGTTCATTTAATCCTCACAAAAATCACATGAGGGAGGTGCTATTATTTCCAAATACTGATGCAGAGACTTAGGCCAAAGGGGTGAAGTAACTTGCACAGTCACATAACCAGTAAGTCCCCAGCTGGGATTTGAACAGGAGGGTCGTGCCAGAGTCTCCCAGGTACCCACTGTATGCTACAATACCTCTTAGTACCTTTTTAAGCCTTCCATATTAAATAGACTTTGGACAAAATTGCACACAGGTGAAATAAAGCTTGATGGGAACATGAGCTAAGTGGAAAGAAATATCTTCACTGGAACTGAAAAACACACCCAAAAAAGTGAGAGGGAAGTGACGTTCACCTTTCTTTTATTTCTGATTATGGTTAGAAAAGGGAGATAAACTGCAAAGAAAGAAATTAAGGCCCATTTCAAGGACTTGTGAAAGAAAAAAAAAGGAATTCAAAAGCAGTAAGATTGGGCACCTGGGTGGCTCAGTGGGTTAAAGCCCCTGCCTTTGGCTCAGGTCATGATCCCAGGGTCCTGGGATCGAGGCCCACATCGGGCTCTCTGCTCAGCAGGGAGCCTGCTTCCTCCTCTCTCTCTCTCTGCCTGCCTCTCAGCCTACTTGTGATCTGATCTCTCTGTGTCAAATAAATAAAATCTTTAAAAAAAAAAAAAGCAGTAAGATTATACAATAAGTATACATTTCACCTTGTAAGAAACTGCCAAGCTGTTTTCACACATGGTCATGCCATTTTCTGTTCCCAACAGAGTTCCAATCCCTCTCCATTTTCGCCTATTTTTGATACATCTGTCTTTTTTATGTCAGCTATTCTAATAGGTGTGTGCAGCAGTTTTCATTTACATTTTCCCAGTGGTAAGTGATGCTGAGCATCTTCTCACGTGTTTATTTACTATCTCTGTGTCTTCTTGCTGAAGTGTCTGTTCAAACTCATTTATCCCTTTGTGTTTCATTTGGGTTGTTTGTTTTCTTATTATTGAATTTTAAGAGTTACAGCCACTCCACTCCTGGGTACTTATCCAAGAGAAGTGAAAATATATGTCTGCAAAAAGACTTATAAATGAGTATTTATGGCAACTTTAATGTGTAATAGCCAAAAACCTAAAAACAACCCAAATGTTCATCAACAAGTGAATGGATAAACAAACTATGGTCTATCCATACAATTAAAAGGAAGAAAATATTGGTGCATGCAAACACATGGGTAAATTTTATAAGTGCAAGAAAAAATAAAAAAAGGAAGTCTATATTATAAGATTCAATGTATGGAAAATTCTAGAATATGCAAACTAATGTATAGTGACAGAAAGATCAGTGTTTGCCTGAAGAAAGAGGGGCGAAGGGAACATATAACAAAGGGTCACAAGAACACTTTTGGGGTGACAGATACGGTAATAATCGTAAATATAGTGATGTCATGGGCATACGGTTATATCCAAACACCAAAGTACATACTTCAAATATGTGAGTCTATTGTATGTCAATGATAGTTCTATAAAAAATAGTAATAATTTTTAAGTAACAAAGTAGAACAATGAACAGAAGAGAAGATCTGAGATCTGAATTACACTTTCACTTCCATAGCTGAGGAGTTATTCAACATGCAGGGGTTTTGGTACCTAAAGTAGTGTAAAATTAAGGTGGAAATAAAGAAGTCTTGTTAAGCTTGAATAGACCAATATAGAAGAACTTCATGGCTTTAAATTTTTCTCATTTTCATAGAATTAAATTTGCAATTTAAGAGAGGGAGGAGTGTTTCTGTAGAGTTCAGTCCAAAGAGAACCATTTTGCAGATAGGTGTTCTTAAACCATTTAAATGTAGCATGCAATCTGGAAAAGAAACCAGACATATTACCTTACCCACACACCAAACTGACCCTCTTTTTATATCCCTCGTGCCCCAATAGTCCCTTTCTGAATATTTAACATCCACCTGTTTATCTTGAATACCTAGAGCTTCTATACTTAGAATGCTATTTTTATGCCACCTCTAAAATATTCATAATTTACAGAAGAATAATTAGATGCATGCTTGTGTTAATCAGATGTCATTTTCTATACATTAGCAATGACCTAAAGATAGCTTTTCATGTGGTAATAGGAGCTCACTAGTTCAGACCTAATACCTGACTCTGTCTGATGGGATAGGGATAGGGAGCACTTTCTGAACTAATATTTTTCATTTTTCCCAAGCTACACAAAGAAGAGGAAACATGACTCAATGGAGTTGGGAAATAGCACAAGGGTAAAAGAATTTATATTTCTGGGACTTACTCAGTCCCAAGACCTGAGCTTGGTCTTATTTCTTTCTTTGGGTTTGGTGTACATGATAACTCTTCTGGGAAACCTCCTCATCATGGTCACTGTGACCTGTGAGTCCCGCCTTCACACCCCCATGTATTTCCTGCTCCGCAATCTAGCCGTGCTTGACATCGGCTTCTCCTCCATCACTGCTCCCAAGGTTCTCATAGACCTTCTGTCGAAGATAAAGACTATCTCCTATACAAGCTGCATGACACAGATGTTCTTCTTCCACCTTCTCGGTGGGGCAGACATTTTTTCTCTCTCTGTCATGGCCTTTGATCGCTACATGGCCATCTCCAAGCCTCTGCACTATGTGACCATCATGAGTAGGGGACGATGCACTGCCCTCATTGTCGCCTCCTGGGTGGGGGGCTTTGTCCACTCCATCGTGCAGATTTCCCTGTTGCTTCCTCTCCCCTTCTGTGGACACAATGTTCTTGACACTTTCTACTGCGATGTCCCCCAGGTCCTCAAACTCACCTGTATGGACACCTTTGTGCTTGAGCTCCTGATGATTTCCAACAATGGCTTAGTCACTACCCTGTGGTTTATTTTCCTGCTTGTGTCCTACACTGTCATCTTGATGATGCTGAGGTCTCACACTGGGGAGGGCAGGAGGAAAGCCATCTCCACCTGCACCTCCCACATCATTGTGGTGACCTTGCACTTTGTGCCCTGCATCTATGTCTATGCCCGGCCCTTCACCGCCCTCCCCACAGATAAAGCCATTTCTGTCATCTTCACTGTCATCTCCCCACTGTTGAACCCTTTGATCTACACCCTGAGGAACCAGGAGATGAAGTCAGCCATGAGGAGACTAAAGAGAAGACTCATGCCTTTCGTGATGGAATAGTGTAAGAATGTCCAACCTCTTCATCACCAAGGACTCCTTCCATTATTTTTCTATAGAGCCATATTTATATACTTGACTATATTGTCAATAAACCAACTATACTTACTAGACAACAATTTATTTTCCTATTTAATAGATTACTAACAACTCAAGCCCCTGGTGAGCATGAAGTAACTAGTATTATAGGATTGAACTGATTGTGTATTTTTATTCAAGGACAACTGTATGGCAGGTAAAGAAATTGATTGAATCCTTTTTCAAGAGGTAAGTTAATAGAAGCCTAGAGATGAGTGACTTGCTAAAATCTTATATCAAGTAAATTGCAGAGATAAGTCTTCAGACACCTAATCTCTTGCTCTGCCTCCATATGACTGTACTGTTACATTACCAGAACTGTCTATACCAAACTACAATCCTGTTCTAAAAAAGATCTTATGATCAGTGCTTCTGTAGTACACATATATGGGTTCATATGGCCTATTACAGATTAAGACATTTTCTCAGCCCACTTAAACTCCACATGGGCTCATGACCTTTTGAGAACCTCAACAGTACCTAATGGTTGTCCTCCTGGATTCCTATCAGTAATGAAGAATCTTAGGAAGCTTTCCCCGTATGTCCTAAAAGGATTTATCTCATGCAGAACCAGACATGCCAGATTCACATTCTCAAGATAAATTTAGACAAAGGCAGAACCTCAGGGATCCTACATGAAAAGCAACCCAGTTTCATTAACTGAAGAAATGATTTTCCAGTCTCAGATTAGCTTCCCCATTGAGGATTTACATTTTTCTCTCCAGAGAGGAAGAGAGGAGGTGTTCAAGAAGGTAAAATTCTAATCTGTCTGTTTTTCAATCTGTTGGTGTTTGGGAAGAGGTGGTACAGGCTACTGTTTTATCTGGGAAAGCCTGATAAAGAAGTAAAGTAAAAAGTAAAGTATTGTGACCTGGATCCAAAGCCCGTCTCTGATATCCATCAGCTGTGTGATCTTGAGCAAATTATTTTGTCTCTCCATAGCTTATAGTTCACTGTACAAAGATACTTGTATTATGCATCTCATGGAGTCATTGGTAAGGTTAAAAGGAGATAATATGTGTGAAACATACAATGCCTAGCAGATAGTAAATGTTCAGTGCAAGGCAAATGTCATTCTCAATGTCACCCTTACTGCTCTGCCTAACACACATTCAATCCCCCATTAGCCTGTGATACTCTTCTCTTGTATGGCTCAAATTCCTCATTATTAGGGGGGGAAAAAAACCCTGATGGGATAAAAAGCAAAGGAATATACATTGAATTCAAAGCATCTATCATCTTAAAATTTCTAGCTTTCTGCCATTACAATAGGTTTGCTTGCTATTTATACAGCTTAAAGAGACACCCTGCAGCTGATAAGTTACAATGCTGGAGAATTTCAGATCAAAAGAAGGTAATGAGTCAAAGATAAACCTTAGCTTTGAGAGTGAGATAAGGGACCAGACCAAAAAGTCCGAGTCAGTAGGATAGAAAAGAGCCAAAGGAGAGTTAACCAAAGGGAGTTGAGTGTTGAGGACCGACTTCAGTTCATCTGTCATCCCATCTGGGCTGGCCCCATACGCATTCATTAACTAACTGGCTCAGCTGTTTGCCATTTCCTGTCATTTGATCAATCAATTCTAACTTTTTACAATATTAACCCACCTCCTCTAGCATGAAAACTCTAAGAATAATTCATACTGGTCAGGTCACGATTCATAGTCCTACTCCATTACTCAGGTAGTTTGTTCTCAACAGTCCTCAGGCTTTTCTTTGTGAAATTGCCTATAAAAGATGCATACCACAAGCCACTTTATAGTCCATTTCATGCAAATGTATCCTTTCCTTTCCTTATCTCTGGTGACTCACTCAAATCAGATTGTTATCGCTATGTCAGAATTGGATGGCAACAAAGATTTATGGGGTCTGAATCATTGTATTACAGAAGCATAATCCCAAAGGCAAGAACCCAGAAACCTCTGCCACACCATTGCTCCTAACACCTCTTCAAACCATGTCAAAATGTACAACATAACCTGATTGATGACTCAGAGGAAGGGGAAAGCAATAGCATCTGATTATGTGAATATACCATCATTTATCTGGATGACATAAAATCACAACTTGGACTGCATTTTTTCCATTTAAATCAGTTTTTATTATTTTTTAAGTTCTGCTGCTAAGAAGCATAGAAAATTTAACAGACTCTGGGCATATATATAGCTTTCAAATTACCCTTTCTTGCATTGTTTCCTGAATCAAACACGTTAGTGATAAACATCTCTGGGTACCCATGAACCAAATAACATAAAATAATGCTGAAGTAATTAAACTGATGAATATCAAGAGCTGTCACTGTGCTACCTCCCTAGGTTTTAAAGTGAACTATGAACCTCAGACATGTAGTAGATTAAAGTAATTGCAGGGGGTGGGGAGGTGCCCCTGGCTTGCTCGGTTGGCAGAGCATGGGACTCTTGATCATGGGCTCTTGAGTTTGAGCCCCATGTTGGGTGTAGAGATTACTTAAAAATAAAATTGTTTTTAAAAAATAAAATAAAAAATAAAGTAATCGTATAGGGGCAATGTACATATTGTATTAAACAGAAACTGCACAGATAAATCTACACTGTCCCGTCTCCGAGAGCTGCCCTGTCAGTAGCCACAGGGCTTTGATTTTTTTCCATGGGTACTCTTTTACTTAAGTTTCATTTCCCAACTGATTGCAAGCAAATCAATTTTGGTCAGGAGGAAGACTGCACAGTCCTTGGTGTGATTGAACACAATGCTATCTTCCTGAGCCAAAGAGGACAATGCACTGTCTCATGTGCTTCCTCCAGAGAAAAGGAACTGTCCTGACCATGCACTGGGACCTCCGCATTATGTGTGAGATGCGGGCAGAGAAGACATGAGGGAGAGGAGAAGGGCTTGGTGACATTTTAATGACTCCCACAGGAACTCCTCTGAATTGGCCACTTAGCTTTTTTGTTCATAACCAACAATATTCCCTTTGCTCATTCTTATATTGGGCTTGTGGCTGAGGGACTAATCGAGGGGGCTGAGAAACTGTAAGGCAAAGTTAAAGAGTCAGTAGGATGTGATTCCCTGAGGCTGCGTTTTCCCATCTGAAGGAAGAAAATACAAAATCGCTAACCTTGAGGTAGGCTTTCCATTAAACATAGAGTTTCCCCAGAAACTACTTCTTCTAGGATGCAGCTGAAGCATCATAAGAGGATCAATTTCCCACTTGGAGATTGAAGTCAGTTAGTGTTGGTATGCATGAACCTCTGAAACTGAAAAGCTGTCAGTGTTGATTTTTCAGAAACATTACAAGTATGTAGGATGTTCCTACTGAACCAAATAAAAGTGGTGTTTTTTCACTCTTAGGAAAGGAGACGTGGGGCTTATAGAATACAAGAAGAAGGTGAGTTGGCTTCAGGGATGTGATATATTCTGCTTGGTGGGATGTTGAGATTCAAAGTGTTGAAGGTAGTTGAGAAGGTGCTAATATCCCAGCTCTCGGGAGGATGGCTGCCATGGAAAAACAGCTCCAAGGCAACAATTCTTGAATTCAGTATATGTTTCTTGGCTGGGAATGGAAGTTTGGGGGTTTTGAGTAAGGTATTTTAAAGGCTAGCTTATCTATACCTTCATATGCTAATGAATATGATTCATGCTCCCAAAACTTTTAGAGATTCAGTTAAGAGTAGAGGCTTTTGGGCGCCTGGGTGGCTCAGTGGGTTAAAGCCTCTGCTTTCGGCTCAGGTCATGATCTCAGCGTCCTGGGATCGAGGCCCGCATCGGGCTCTCTGCTCGGCAGGGAGCCTGCTTCCTCCTCTCCCTGTCTCTCTGCCTGCCTCTCCACCTACTTGTGATCTCTCTCTGTGTATCAAATAAATAAATAAAATCTTAAAAAAAAAAAAGAGTAGAGGCTTTTCAATATTGAGAAAAAGAAAACGGTGACAGGAGAGCTTCAATTCCATGTAGAGACTGGGGCAATCTTTACCCAGTGGGAAGTTGGGGCGCGAGGGTAATGCTCTAGCTACAGGCTCTGTCCAACATGTTTGACAAGCTCGTTTCCGGAGGCTGGTCCCCTTCGAGGTGATGTCTGAGATATTCTTGTGCTCTGTATCTTGACCTTGCAAAGAAACATAAGATTGTATTTCTCTGTCCATTCCCCTTCCCCACTCTGTACTATGCCTGTGTTTCAATGCAATATGCATAATCTAATGCTCTCAAAGTATCCTTCCCATTCTTTGTAAAAAGACAGCATCCATTGGAACCCACCAGAGCCATTAGTTCCAACAGGAGTTTATATTTAAGGTGATCTCAGATCTCCCTTCTGCACTTTGCACTGGAGCGGGACACGCAGTTGCTACAAGCTCTTGGTGAAGGTGCCTCTGAAGACTGCAAAGTCTGCTCTTCCAAACTCTGCTTTTGTCCCCCAATCACTCTGATACCCCCTCACAGGAGAAGACGAGCAGTCTCCTCACACCCATGTACTACTTGCACTTGATTTGGAAAGATTATTTTTTCTTTGCAGCATTTACTAGGAAGTGCTGATCAACACTGGGAAGAAGTAGAGTTGCCGTAGATTAACAGCATCAGTCTTTGCAGTAAGACAAATCTTAGTTTGAGCCATGGCTCTACGAGCTGTGAGACCTTGAGCAAGTTACTTAATCTTTCTGTGCCTCAGTGTCCTCGTTCACGAAATCAAGATAATATCTATCTCACGTGGATACTATAGGTTTTGGAAGAGATCGGCTCATCTTACTGTTGGTTCAAAGCCCTCTCTCCATCATTTTGGGGTAAATTTAACATGCAATCTCTCCTTTAGTAATTTTTCTTTTTGCTCAAAAAAAATTCAGAATATTGTATCACATATCTGCATATAAACACCAATACATTTATTTTTACATGCAGTTGCAAATAGAGGTATTCATATAAAAAAAAAACAATCCTCAGTTGGAAAGGCAGTCATCTGGGTATCAGGCTCTGTCGGCAGGGAAAGGGTGGTGGTGGGGGGAGGTGGTGGTTGGGGTGGTGGGGTCCGTGCAACTGTCAAGGTCTGAGCATTATGGAAATATGAGCAGAATAATGGAGCTCTACTCTGCTTATTTTTTGCGTGCTTTTTTAAGTAAAGATTTTATTTATTTATTTGACACAGAGAGAGTTCAGAAGCAGGGAGAGTGGCAGAGTGAGAGGGAGAAGCAGGCTTCCCGCTGAGCAGGGAGCCTGATGTGGGGCTTGATGTGGGGCTCAATGTAGGGCTCAATCCCAGCACCGTGGGATCATGACCTGAGCTGAAAGTAGACGCTGGTGACACAGAGTAGCTGCTAGCACAATAGGCTTCCTCAGCTGCTTCCAAAACAGACACATAATCTCACCCACTCCTTAGAAGGATCCTTCGAATGAGGTAGGTCTTATTATCATCATGTTGCAGATAAACTGTTGCAGATAAAACTGTTGCAGATAATGGTGCAGGCTAAGAACTAACTCTAAGCCATGCCCTGTGAATCTCATATATTTGTCATGAACTCGGTACTATTAGTAAGTAACGTGCCAAAGGGCACGCCAGCTAGGAAATGGTAAAACCCAAATGGCTTAAGTGTTCCAGCTGATCTACCCAGGTGTATTCCAAATGCAAGTGTGAGGCCATACTGTTCATCTGGACTCACAGACTGGGTTTACAAACATTATGTGCCCAACTGGGACTGGTTTTTGTGTACCTCCCCCATGATACTGTACCTCCTCACTTTTCTTTTCACTGATTCCTCAAGCAACAACACTCTTCCTGTTTTCACTGTAAACTTCTTTAAAAAAGGACAGATATTTGAGTCACCTTTCCCTCACAAAGGCCATCTCAGTGGTGCCTGGGTGGCTCAGTTGATTAAGCATCTGACGCTTGATTTCAGCTCAGGTCATGATCTCAGGGTCATGAAATTGAGGCTCATGTCAGGCTCCACACTGGTCATGGAGCCTGTTTAAGATTCTCCTTCTCCTTCTGCCCCTCCCCCCATTACTGGTGTGTGCGCACACTCTCTTTCCAAAAAAAAAAAATGATCTGACTGTCATCATGATGGTTAATTTTATATGTCAACTTGACTGGCCACAAGGTGCCCAGATTAAACGTTATTTCTGGATGTATCTTGTGAGAGCGTTTCCAGATGAGATTAGTTTTTGAGCTGGTGGACTTGGTAGAGCAGGTGAATTGTCCTTCCCTGTTAAGGTGGACGTCCTCCAATCCTTTGGGGACCTGAAAGGTTTGACAAAAGGTGGAGGAAGGAGAAATTCACCCCCTTTCTCCTGCCTCACTGCTAGAGTCAGAACATCTCATCTCATCATTTATACCATTGGTTCCCTGTTTTTCAGGCCATCAGACTAGGACTGATTCGTACCGATTGCTTTCCTGGGTCTGCAGCTTACAGACAGCAGATCGTGGGACTTCTCAGCCTCCATAGTAGTGTGAGCCAATTCGTCATAATAATTCTCCTTTTATGTACATATATGTAGGCACATATGTGTGCATTATATATACCTAATATATATATTTTTTATTTTTTAGAAGATTTTATTTATTTGACAGAGAAATAGAGAGAGAGAGAATGAGCAGGTGGAGTAGCAGGCAGAGGGGCAGGCAGAGGGAGAGGGAGAAGCAGACTCCCTGCTGAGCAGGAAGCCTGATGCTGGGCTCCATCCCAGGACCCTGGGATCATGACCTGAGCCAAAGACAGAAGCTTAACTGACTGTACATATTATATTATATGTATACATGTATAGATTAGGAGAATCCTAATACAGTCATGGAAATGGTATATAAGGAAGAAAATAAAGAAAATGGATATGGTAAAGAAAAACAGGAGAGAGAAAGAAGGGAGGGAGGGAGAGCACAGGAGGCACAGAAAACTCAGGTTTATTGCAGTCGTTTCCAGAGCAGAGTATTTGAAACCTGTTAACTTATCATTCCAGTATCCAAAAGAAAGATTCTAGAGTGGATTGCTGTCATCCATTAAAATATGTTTCTTCAGTCCAGATTGATCAGACTGCTTCTGAAATGATTTCTCTACCTTCTAGCCATGGTGAGTATATAGTGAGGGGCGTTCTTAATTCTGGGATCCTGGAGACCTGAAGTCTCTTGCAGTCATTATTCTGAAGATTTATTCTTGTCACTTCATGTCGTTACTAAATGCCCAAGACAGGGAGACTGAGCTGAATCAGAACAAATGATAAGGGAATGGGGAGGGAGCTCTTAATCTTATGTTTCTATGGGAGCCAAAAGAAGTTCCCCACTGTGTGGGGAACTGTGGTCAGTTAAGGATTTTTTTCCCCAAGACTAGAAGAGCAAGATGAAAAAGAAATGCAGAAATTAAAACTAGAATCAGAGAAAGAACTACAGGGCAGCCTGCATAATACAAGGGTTTAGGAGGCCCTTAAAGTCTCTAAGTGAGAGAAAAATAAGAAGGCAACCCTCAGGTTGTAGCTGGTAAAGGCCACAACTACAAATCTCTAAAAGTTACTATTGTGAAAGTGAGTAGTCCATTTAATGTCACTTTCAATGAAATTCATTCTTTAGGTATGAGATTAAAATGTTATTTTATGGAAGAATAATGTACATACATAACGAAAACACCCATCCATGAATGTACGGCTCTATGAATTTTCACACACACCGAATACGCCTTTATAACAATCACCCTGATCAAGAAACAGAACATCACCAGCACCTTAGAAACCTCCCTCATGTTTCCTTTAGTTTTGTAATCTTTTTATCCTTTTTGTGAACAAAATAAGAGAGCGTGCACTCCTTTGTGCCTGGAGAATCTGGCTGCATGTTATAAACAAGTTCACACACCCTTCTGAAGTGTATGAGCGTTCCAGTTGCTCCACGTCTTCACCATCACTTGGTATTTCTCATAATTTTCAATTTAGCCATGTTGGTGTGTATGTAGTCGTTTCTTCCTGTAATTTTAATTTGCGTTTTCCCTGATAACTAATGAAGTTGAACTGGCAGTTGGATATTCTCGTTTGTGCAGTTTGGGTTCATGTCTTTGCCATTTTCTGATCCAGTTGTCATCTTTTTTTTCCTGGTTTGTAGAAGTTTTTTTTTATATATTCTGGACATGAATATTTTTTCAGATATACATATTGTAAATACCTCATCCCATTTGTGGGTTATCTTTTAATTCTTGTGATGATAGTTTGTGAACAAAATTTTTCATGTAGTCAAATTTATGCTTATTTATTTTTTTAAGTGTCAGATTCTATTGTAAAAGTACAACTGAATAAGTTCACAGACCTGTCACCTGTATTTCAGTGACCACTGTGATAGAACCCATCAGCTTGGATGACGGAGTCAAAAACCCGGATAATCTTCCACCTACTGGTGGCATGCTGAATTGCAGGCAGAGCACATGCATAGAAAAAGAGCTTCCTCCCAAGGCAAACACCAAAAGTCAAGAGACAGAAAAGACAACAGTAGATTTTATAACACGTTCCTTAACTGCATTGTTAATTCTTCCAAACATATACTTGAAAAGGATCTGTGACCCAATGGATCAGGGAAATTATACCAGAGTGAAAGAATTTATTTTCCTGGGTATTACCCAGTCTCGAGAGCTGAGCTGGGTCTTGTTTATCTTCTTGTTTATAGTGTATATGACAACTCTGCTGGGAAACCTTCTCATCATGATCACTGTGACCTGTGAGGCTCACCTTCATACCCCCATGTACTTCCTACTCCGTAATCTGTCTGTCTTAGACATCTGCTTTTCCTCCATCACTGCTCCCAAGGTCCTAGTGGATCTTCTGTCAAAGAGAAAAACCATCTCCTTCAGCGGCTGTGTCACTCAAATGTTCTTCTTTCACCTTCTGGGAGGAGCAGATGTTTTTTCTCTCTCTGTGATGGCCTTTGATCGCTATGTAGCTATCTCGAGACCCCTTCACTATATGACTATCATGAGTAAGGGACGATGTACTAGCCTGGTGCTGGCCTCCTGGGTGGGGGGCTTTGTCCACTCCATCGTGCAGATTTCCCTCTTGCTGCCCCTCCCCTTCTGTGGACCCAATGTTCTTGACACTTTCTACTGCGATGTCCCCCAGGTCCTCAAACTCGCCTGCACTGACACCTTCACTCTGGAACTCCTGATGATTTCCAATAATGGACTGGTCAGTTGGTTTATTTTCTTCTTTCTCCTCATATCTTACACAGTCATCTTGGCGATGCTGAGGTCTCACGCTGGGGAGGGCAGGAGAAAAGCCATCTCCACCTGCACCTCCCACATCACTGTGGTGACCCTGCACTTTGTGCCCTGCATCTACGTCTATGCCCGGCCCTTCACCGCCCTCCCCACAGATAAAGCCATTTCTGTCACCTTCACTGTCATCTCCCCTTTGCTCAATCCAATGATCTACACCCTCAGGAATCAGGAAATGAAGTCAGCCATGAGGAGACTAAAGAAACGACTAGGGCATTCAGAAAGGATTTAAGTTCTGTAAGAATGAGATAGCCCGGGCGCCTGGGTGGCTCAGTGGGTTAAAGCCTCTGCTTTCGGCTCAGGTCATGATCTCAGGGTCCTGGGATCGAGGCCCGCATCGGGCTCCCTGCTCGGCAGGGAGCCTGCTTCCCCCTCTCTCTCTGCCTGCCTCTCTGCCTCCTTGTGATCTCTCTCCCTCTGTGAAATAAATAAATAAAATCTTTAAAAAAAAAAAAAAAAAAGAATGAGATAGCCCCCAAAGGTAAATATAGACATTAAACTTCACTTTCTCAAAATGGGAAAGATCACTTTAATGCCAAGAACGAAGGGACATCTATGGATATCATGGAGTCCTCAAAGAAGTTGCTTCTGTAGTATATCGTATGTGTGAAGGACATAGTCTAGATGACACTGCTTTAAGGTGAAGCTCATTCATCACTTCCATTACACACTTTCAATTATTCATTCTGCAAATATTTTATACAGCACACATTATGTGCTTGACAGTACTAGGATTCAGATTGATGCAAAAAGATTAAATATAGTCACTTTCCTAGAGTCATACCTCAAAATGCTCTAATGAAGATATGAGCAAAATGCTGCAGAAATATCATAGGCACTTTACCTGAGAGTTTCAAAAGGCATTTCATAGTGAGTAGACCTTTTCAAGGGGAAGAGACAGAAAAACACTACCCAAGAAAAGAAACCAGTATTATAAATGGACAGATTGGTGTAAAAATATGCCACATTTGTGCAATGGTGAGCTCAAAGTAGCCATGAAGTAGCACACTCATGAGGTGAATACCACTAGCTGACATTTACAAGGAAAGTCAGGAAAGCAAAACTCCATTGGTGGTCCCTTAAGCAATGCAAATCCATGATTTCTATTGGGAAGAGAGGATCCTCAAATCACTTCAAGGCCATGGTTTCTTCCCCAGACAGAAGGAGGTAATGCTGTGAGGGGGAGCGTTCATCAAGAAATAACAGTGATAGGTAAAGGTTGTGGACAGCTCACCTGGATCTGTGCAAGGCTTAAGCAAATAGAGATGCTAAGCACTCCCCTGGTGAAGAAACTGACTCCTCATTGTAGAGTAGGATTATCCCAATCACAGGTGAGTCAGGCCCAAATTCCTTATTGTTTTTGCACACAGGGAACCCACAACTTTTTAACATTTTCCATTCAATTCATTAAAAGGTAAAGAAAGGGTCATAAAAAGCATGAAGGCGGGCGCCTGGGTGGCTCAGTGGGTTAAAGCCTCTGCCTTCGGCTCAGGTCATGATCCCAGGGTCCTGGGATCAAGGCCCACATCGGGCTCTCTGCTCAGCGGGGAGCCTGCCTCCTCCTCTCTCCCTGCCTGCCTCTCTGCCTACTTGTGATCTTTCTCTCTCTGTCAAATAAAAAAAAATTAAAAAAAAAAAGCATGAAGGCTTAATCATTGAATCTAGGGATTTAGTAGTCTTTGTAATGAAAGGGATGAGATGAATACTAGGAGGTTTACCTAAACAATCCAACTGATATTTTGCTGCGATTGATTGATTTTACTGGACTATGTCTCTCTTCATGATAAAGCTCAACCCACAAAAGCTGGCACTTGCCTGTTAGAGTAGATCAAATTCTGTGACAAAAACATCCAAAACCAAAGTACTTAATAACTGGAGTAAAAATTTATTTCTTGCTCATGGCACAAGCCAGCATTGCTTTTAGAAAAAGCTGTTACATGCATCATTTAGAGAGACAGGCTTCTTCCACCTTGGGCTCCCCTTTTCTCAAGGTCCTTAGAATCTCTCCATTCATCCAACAAATAGAGAAAGGGAGAGAGGATTAAGAATTATGGGGGGTGAGGGGCAACTGGGTGGCTCAGTTGGTTGGGTGTCCAACTGCTGCTTTCAGCTGGGTTTGTGATCTCAGGCTCATGGGATTGAGCCCTGAATGGGGCTTCATGCTCAGTGGGGAGTCTGTTTCCCCTTTCCCTCTCCCTCTGCCCCTTCCCCCACTCACAGGCATACACACACTCTCTCTCTCTCTCAAATAAATAAATCCTTAAAAAAGTTGTAAAGAACTGTGGGGAGAGGGGAAGGGTCATTATTGGCCAGTCCTTAGAGTGGTATGTTCCAGTTCTGATCAAATTCCATTGACCAACCGTTGGTCATATAATCCCAATTCACTGTAAGAGAATCTGGAGAATGTAATCTAGCTCTATTGCCAGAAAAAAAAAAAGAGAAAACATGAAAAATTGTGAACTCTAATGATCTCTTCCACATCTATGATTCTGTGCTAAGAAATCACAAAAGGATTAGATCACAAAGATAGACTTTGTCTCAAAAAAGATTCTCTTAATGTGTAGATGTGCTGGAAGTACTGCTGGACCCTTGGAATGTACAGAGAACCAAATCAAAATGGAGGAAATTTAATTTAAAGGAAGGGGAAGGTAATCAAGGTAAAGGTAGGGGCACCTGGGTGGCTCAGTAGGTTAAAGCCTCTGCCTTTGGCTCAGATCATGATCTCAGGGTCCCGGGATCGAGCCCCGCATCGGGCTGCCTGCTCAACAGGGAGCTGCTTCCTCCTCTCTCTCTGCCTGCCTCTCTGCCTACTTGTGATCTCTCTCTGTGTGTCAAATAAATAAATAAATAAATAAAATCTTAAAAAAAAAAAAGATAAAGGTAATCCTGGAAATTAGAGTGACAGTAAACTGGAACTTCAGGTCCCAAAAGCTAAAACACTGGAATAAAGTACTCAGAGAAGATTGGCCTGGCAGACACCCTTAGAGAAAACAACCCTCTCTTATTCCCATAGTTGCCATTGGCTAATTTAAACAAACACTTATTAATGCATTAGAAGATCCTATAGAGATGATTCTCTTTTTCTTCGTTGAGTGTCCTTTCCTATGTTCTGTTCCATTCTTAGCACTCAAAAATGTTCTTAATTATTTTCCAACATTAGACACACTTCTCCAAGCATTAAAATTCCAATAAAGACATAAATTTGTGTTAGGCTAGATCCATCTGCAGACCAAATGACCATATACTACCTGGTTCCATCTTTGCTCTGGTATCCTTGTTCTCCAGATCTTATGTACTTTTCACAATGACGCCTCTTTTTTTTTTTCTACGTCTATGTTGACTTTACCTTGAGCAAATTCTTTGTGACTGGGTGGAATTTTAAGTGACCAAAGACGTGTACAATCAGAGCTTCTGTTCCCCAGTTCAAGACCCTACAAACGACAGCAACCCAGCAGAAGGTGCCCGTGAAGCTCGTGACAAAAAACCCGATCAAACACAGCAAGAAGGGGGGCCTGGGTGGCTCAGTGGGTTAAAGCCTCTGCCTTCGGCTCAGGTCATGATCTCTGGGTCCTGGGATTGAGCCCCGCATCGGGCTCCCTGCTGAGCAGAGAGCCTGCTTCCTCTTCTCTCTCTGCCTGCCTCTCTGCCTACTTGTGATCTCTCTTCCTCTCTGTGTCAAATAAATAAAATTAAAAAAACACACACAGCAAGGAAAGCAATTGAATTCATGAAAACACCATTAAATTTACTTCTCTTGCAATATGACATCACGTAATTACTTGGATTAATCTATATTTTTCTCTAGGTAGAGCCATGTCCTTAGGTAACTATTATAAATAAACTGATTCTGGTTTATCCTACGTAAGTCACACATGCTTGGTCCTACCACCTGTGACTTTTTTTCTATATAATGAAGATTTTAAATTCCCACAGTATTTTTTAAGCAAGTAAACATATCAGTATATGCAAACCAGCTAGTTTAGGAGTGATCCTGCCATTCTGGACTTCTTCGAGAAATTCAAACTCTTTCAAGTTTGAAAGCGTTCTCAACATAGTTCTGATTCAATAAAGATGACTATCAGTTCAGTACTGTGTTAGTGACCTCTTACTCCATAACATGTTACCCCAAAACTTAGTGCCTTAAAACAACACAGTTTGTGTGTGTTGGGAAACAGGCATGCTTAGCTAATCTTCTGCTTCAGGGTCTCTTACAAGGTGATAGTCAAGAGATAGTCTTATCTCGAGGTTCAACTGGGGAAGGATCTGCTTCCAAGCTCACTCACAGGATTGCTGGCCAGAACCATGACCTATTGGATTGAGGGCCTCAGTTCCCTACTGGCTGTTGACTGGAGGCCATCCTCACGTCCTTGCCATGTGAACTTCTCCAACATGGCAGCTTGCTTCGTCAGAGTGAGCAATCCAGGCAAAGAGTGTGCAGCAAGATAGAAGTGAGTCTTTCATAGCCTAATCTTGGAAGTGACATCCTATCACTTTTCCTGTACTCTATTCATTAGAAGCAAGTGACTAAATTCAGTCCACACACAAGAGGAGGGGATTGCACAAGGCATGAATATCAGGGCCAAGACTGACAAGTTCTGGAAGTAAATTATGAAACTATTGCAAATTGGGCACCCGGGTGGCTCAGTGGGTTAAAGCCTCTGCCTTCAGCTCAGGTCATGATCTCAGGGTCCTGGGATCGAGGCCGCATCGGGCTCTCTACTCAGCAGGGAGCCTGCTTCCTCCTCTCTCTCTCTCTCTCTGCCTGCCTCTCAGCCTACTTGTGATCTGATCTCTCTGTGTCAAATAAATAAATAAAACCTTTAAAAAAAAACTATTGCAAATTATGAAAGAAACCTAAGATTAATTTATTCAGAAAAGGTTACAAGAGACAAAAGAAAATGGGTAGCGAGGAATGTTAGAGGTGATTCAGAGCTACTGAGCCCTCGTGACAAGAAGATAATAGTGCCAGCTACAGCAAGAGAAGAATTTATTTGTTAATAACAATGATCAGATCAAATGATCAGATCAGATTAACTTTTTAATTTTTTTTTTGGTTTTTTGTTTATTTACTTAAGTAATCTCTACACCCAACGCAAGGCCCAAACTCACAACCCTGAGATCAAGGGTCCTCTGACATACTCCTCTGACTGAGCCAGACAGGCACCCCTCAGATCAACTTTTTTAAAAGATTTTATTTTCAAGTACTCTCTACACCCAACATGGGGGTTGAACTCATAACCCCAAGATCAAGAGTCACAGAAGCTACCAACTCAACCAGGCAGGCACTCCTACTATAGACATTATCAGTATGCAGTATCCAAGTGAGACCATCCATAGATCTATGGTGAGAGACAAGGTTTCAAAAATGATATAGAGAATGAGATGAGAAGCAAATCGCAACTCTCTGCTTTTAGGACCTCTGGAATCATAGGGCCCAGAACATGGTAGATGCTCAATAAATATTTTGCAATTGGATAATTTGATGAATGACTAGTACCAACCTATCTTTTTTCTGCTTATATCCCCTCTTCATATGAGAAATTTGGTGGAAAACAAAGAGAAAATGCATTTCCCAATCATTATGATGCTTCTGATTATGTATATCAACAAGACAACAAGCAAACCATCTGCCTAGAAAGAAAGAAAAAATTGGAATGAATTGGGAAAAAATTAGAAAAAAAATGGGCTGAAATACACTCTACTGGGAGTTCTGTTCATTTTCCCTGAGTTCCTACCTCTTAAGGAGGCAGACTCCTGTTCGTCCCCTGTGAGCCCTTCAGGCAAAGATATTTGGGCTCTAAGCCCAAGGTCTAGGAGGATTCATCTCCTCCCTTACATTAGGAAAACTGCAAAACCAAAGTGTGTCCTCCTCTGCGTGATTTCTTAATAACACTCCAGGGAGCTTCGTCCCAAAAGGAAAGTCTGGCTACTCGATTTAGCAGCCACATCCAACGATTCCCTTTGGTGAGCTTCTGTCGGTTCTGGGGCTGAGAGACCAGTACTCATGTCAGGGGCACCACAAGGCAGCGTGATAGGACTGTGGTAGGACCACCCAGAGACGATTCTTGGAGCTGCTCTTTGCCTGTGACAGGAGGAAAGAAGATCCTGACCCAACCAACCCTCAGAGGCATGTCTGCCTTAAAGGAGAATAATCCTTGACAATTAGTGTCTCCTAAGGTCAGTGTTTGCCACTGAAAGGCCAGCTCTGTTTCTCACAGGCAGGAGATTCGAGTTTGGGACATTTAATGAAGTCATCTTGTTTTGAGGTGGGCTCGTATGTCTGACTGTGTGTCTGTGCATATGGGCCTGATGCACAGGCAATTTTGAAATATCACTGTGAATTACAGAAGTGTTCTGAATATTAATAATGCTCCTGTATATTCTATTACATATATTAAAGCTAGAAACTGTAGTGACGATGAGAAGAGGAACGGGTTCTTCGATATGAGGAAGGTGGCTTGAAGAGCATACCGAGAAATCAGTTGTAAAGAGATGGGGGCGGCGGGGGGGGGCGGCAGTGTGTGCTGGACAGTGGGGCTGGGGGTTCCCGCAGGCTGGGGATTCCGTGCCACTCAGTAGGCCTGCTTTATGAAGGGGGCTCTACCCAGACATGGTTCTGAAGAAGCGCTTTGGGACCTTGAGTTTGTTCTTGCCAAAAACAAAAACAAAAGCCAACGTATAAACAACACTTGTCTGTTTTCTTTCTTCTTTTTCGTTCCAAGCAGACACATCCATACACAGGGGCTCTCTTTCATCCTCCTACTCTCCATGTTTTATCTTCCTAGTTCCACATCCATTTTGTGCACAGAAGAGCACCCTTTTGGGTATTTCTTGATGGTTTTGATGACTTGGTCACACTCATGACTAATGTCTGCAGAGAGCCTCATGCACATGAGTTTCGAAGCCCACTCTCTCGGCTGTGACCAATTGTCCCTGGGAATTCTGGACATCAGCAATTTTTCTTCCCGCCACCAGTCAGCTTATAGTTAAATATCAAGAAACAATCCGGGGTTAATTGGGATTTTCAACTGTTGGTAGGCAATGGGCAGAACACACAGTCTTGACTAGTCATAAGGTAATTGAGGCAATTATTATTTAAAACAATCAGCATTAAATAATTAATCAGCATTAAAGCTCCAAAGGCCTAGAAATTACCCAGATCAATGGGTCCACTGAATATTGTTCTGTGCTGTGCAGACCTTGCCTACTTTGAAAAGGACTTAAGGCAGCAAATGTTCCTGTTTCACTGAGGATAGTGACCGACCCTCCTGGAGTCCGCTGCCTCTAAAGATTCCACCGTTGCTCCGTGAAGGCAACGGAGCTCCTCTCCCCAAGCTGGTGACTTTCCTCGGCATCGCATTACTCCTTGCCATAGTTCAAAATAAAAACAAAACAAAATCCTCCACCCTTTCTCTAAAACACTGCGTGTGTTCTGATCATTTTATTTCTAAGATATTTTTTAAAATCTTTACTCTGAAGAAAACATCTGGCCCTTTTAAAAATGAAAAAGGTTTGAAGGCAATGAAATTCTGAGAGTTATTGATGGGTCCATAGATCGTTGGCTAGAAAATTAGCATTTGTGGCTTGGGCTTCAAAGGACAGAGAACAGAAAGTTAATGAAGGAGCAGTTCTGTTCTGATGAGAAAATGAGAGCAAAAGTCCAGGGAGAGCAGAGAGCCCCGTACCACACACCAGGACTGGCCTGGCTTCGGTGTGGACAGAATACCGAGGGAAGGGGCACAAAGCAGTGTCAGAACTGAACAGCACGGGCACCTGGGTGGCTCACTGGGTTAATGCCTCTGCCTTATGCTCAAGTCATGGTCTCAGGGTCCTGGGATCGAGGCCCGCATTTGGCTCTCTGCTCGGCAGAGAGCCTGCTTCTTCCTCTCTCTCTCTCTGCCTGCCTCTCTGCCTGCTTGTAATCTCAGTCTCTCTCTCTCTCTCTTTCTCTGTGTGTGTGTGTGTGTGTGTGTCAAATAAATAAATAAAATCTTTAAAAAAAAAAAAAAAAAAGAACTGAACAGCACCGGACAACCTGATGACAAGGACCAGTAAGTACTTGCAGTGGGGGGAAAAGTGAGTTCCATCTTCATTTGCACAGCAGTGACTGGGAAGGCATTCTGGACTGGAATGAGCAAAAGAAGAGCGTCTGAGAAGGGAAAGATGGCAAGGGGCCAGTCAGCGTCCCTGAGACTAGTCCTGCTCTGTCTGCTAGCCGGCAGTAGGGAAGTCAGGATTCTGACCTCGCGCAGCCAGGTAGACAGAGGCTGATCCTTCCTGATGATCATGTTCAAAGGAACAGTTCTCAGATCCTTGAGAAAAACTACGTTGCAAGAAATCCATGTTCACGATTGCAAGCCCTTTTTAGAAAATGCTCTGAGAAAGGGAGGTCAGGGGCCTATGTCCCCATGTCAGCTGGAACAGACAGTAAATGTTCCTGGCAGATCTGTGCTTTCTCAGGTATGGGTTTTAACAGGAGGCTGGGGACATCCTAAGGACGCAGACCTCTGCTGCCTGAGGCCATGATAAACTTGGGTCCTGTCTTGGTGCAGAGGTTTGGGCAGAGTCATTACGTGCCAAGAATCCCACAGTTCTCCAGAGCATGGGGAGACTTTTGGGGGTGGATGGAGATGTTCCTTATCCTAATTGTTTGGATGGCTTCACAGGTGCTTGTATTTGTCCAAAGGCATCAAATTGTGCCCCTTAAATATATGCAGTTTATTAGATGCAAGTTACTCCTTAACAAAGCTGATTTTTTTTTTTAAAGAGAGAGAGAGCTACAAAGGCTGATTTTATTGTAAGCAGTTGACAAAACCGCAAAAGCCAGACTGTCACCACCCCAAGCACTACTATTTAAATGTCCTCTTTACAACCACCTGGGAAGCAGGAGGAAAGCACTGAATTGGGATTTATAGAAAGTGAAGCTTAGTAATACAATTGTTTAAAAAAATGTGTCTCTTACAAATAAATGTTCTAAATTGTTTTATCCTTTGGTATACCTGCTTTTAAAAAAATCAATAGATTTTAGTTCTTTGAGCAGTTTCGGCATACAGAAAAATTAAACAGGAAAGACAGAGAGCTCCACACGTTCCCTGTCTCCACCAGTTTCCCCATTGTTGACATCTTGCCTTAGTGTGCGGTACGGTCATTAACAACGGAGGAACCAATATGGATACGTTTATTAACTGAAGTCCTTAGTTTGCATTAGGGCTCATTCTTAGTGTTGTGCATTCTGTGGACTTGACAAATGCATACTGCCATGTATCCATGATTAAAAATAAAAATCCCTAAATATCCCCTCTGCTTCACCTACTCATCCCTCCCCACTTGCACACCCCAGCCCTTGGCAACCACTAATCTTTCTACTTATAGTTTGCCTTTTCCAGAATATCATATAGTTGGAGTCATACAGTGTGCACCTCTTCAGATGGCCTTCTTTCACTTAGCAATATGGATTGAAGGCTCCTCTCTGTTCCTATGGCCTTAATAGCTCATTTCTTTTTAGAACTGAATAATACTCCATTGTATGGAACATATCTGCTTTTGAAATGCTACATTTGGTCCTCATTGCAATTATTTCAAAAAACTATCTTTTTGTAGGAAGAGTGTAACAGCATCTCCCAAATAATGTGGTAGAGAAGATGGGCCCTGCAAAACATCAGCAGCTGCTGTATGAGGGGACCTGTGGTCTGCAGGAACTCAGGTTAAAGAATGAAACAAATCCATTCAAACTTCACAACCCTATGACACAAACATGATTATACCCACTTTTACTGATGATGAACGGAAGCTCAGAGTCAACTATGAATTGAGCTTCTACTCAATTAATACAGAATCTGTATTCTAATGCAGGTCTACTGGTTCTAAAATCTGTGACTTTTGCACAAAACCGAAGCTTTTGCAAATAGTGAGGTCGAGGGAAGTGCCATCCAAATGTAGGTGATGAGAAGGGAGGGAGCCCAAGAAAAAGCCATTTGTCTGGTGGCCTGGGTGATAAAGTCTTTGCCAAGAGCATTATGTGGATCAGGGACTGTAGCTATCACTTGCCAAGTCCCTTGGACAAAAGAGAACAAGACACCAAAGAGAAGAAAAACTGAAAACAAAAGCAGCATGTGCTCAAATTATGTTAGCTGCTGAAAACCTGTTTGTCCTAGGGAGAAAGCACACTGGAAACTTTTTCTTATCTTAACTCAGTGCTGATCATCAAGTACTATGAAATTTTGCACAGACTATGCCAGATTGTCTACTGTGGAAGATGATGAGAGAAGACCCTAAGCTTCCAGGAGACGGTGTTTTGTACTTCTCTCCTGTGTGTTTCCCACTTCCTAACAATTAGATACAGGAGTATTCATTGCAAAACGAAACTATTCTCCTCACTTCTCAGACCACCTAGTGGCTTTTCAAGAAGGATATAGAATATGTAAAATTATGCAACTGTAAAAATTTTTAATAAGAAGTTAATAGCATGCTGATTTCAGTGCTTCGATTAATCATCTCCATTGGAAATCCACTTCTATTTTCTCCCCAGGTAGTTGAAGAAGAAAAAATGATACAGTGGAGCAGGGAAATCACACCAGAGTGAAAGAATTTACTTTTCCAGGACTGACCCAGTCCCGAGAGCTGAGCTTGCTCTTATCTCCTTTGTTATTGTTGGTGTGCACGTCAACTGTGATGGGAGACCTCCTCGTCATGGTCACTGTGACCTGTGAGTCCCGCCCTCACACCCCCATGTACTTCCTGCTCCGTAACCTCTCGGTCTTGGACATCTGCTTCTCCTCCATCACTGCTCCCAAGGTCCTCGTGGACCTTCTGTCAAGGACAAAGACCATCTCCTTCAATGGTTGCATCACTCAGATGTTCTTCTTCCACCTTCTCGGTGGGGCAGACATTTTTTCTCTCTCTGTCATGGCCTTTGATCGCTACATGGCCATCTCCAAGCCTCTGCACTACGTGACCATCATGAGTAGGGGGAGGTGCACTGCCCTCATTGTCGCCTCCTGGGTGGGGGGCTTTGTCCACTCCATCGTGCAGATTTCCCTATTGCTGCCACTCCCCTTCTGTGGACCCAATGTTGTTGATGGCTTCTACTGCGATGTCCCCCAGGTCCTCAAACTCGCCTGCACCAACACTTTTGCTCTTGAGATCTTAATGATTTCCAACAATGGTTTAATCTCTACACTATGGTTTGTCTTCCTCCTTGTGTCCTACACAGTCATCTTGATGATGCTGAGGTCTCACACTGGGGAGGGCAGGAGGAAAGCCATCTCCACTTGCACCTCCCACATCACTGTGGTGACCCTGCACTTTGTGCCCTGCATCTATGTCTATGCCCGGCCCTTCACTGCCCTTCCCATGGACAGAGCTGTCTCCATCACCTTCACGGTCATCATCCCTGTCCTGAACCCCATGATCTACACCCTGAGGAACCAGGAGATGAAGTCATCCATGAGGAGACTGAGGAGAAGACTTGGACCTTCCGAAAAAGAATAGATGCTATGAAATCCAGATTGAAAGTCAAAACTGAGGAGTATTTTCTCACAACACAATAGAAGACCACAATCAATAGGCCGTCTTGAGACCGAAGTTCTCCCTTTGTCCCTCAGCAGTGTCCTCTAATAAGGGTGGCCTGAAACAATCTTCTCTGAAAGTTTTTACCTTGGTGAGATTGTTGACAACCTAGAGTCTCAGACCCCCAAATTGTTAGCTCTTAATGAGACTCCAAAGATTATATGGCCCAAACACCTCAGGTAAGCTTTACAGATGAGGAAATAAGGTCTGAGAGAATGTTACCTCTCAGTTCTTGATCTGTGGCTTTGTTGCCCAACCAGTAATTAGTAAAATGACATCCAGGGACCAGGAGTCAAGGCTGGAAAGTCCAGCCACCCCTCCCTCTAAGGAAATTATTTTCCATTACCAACCTTGGAGGATCTGGGCTACATCTTTCTGTGGGAGCCTCTGGGTTTCCCTTACAGAAGCTGAGGTAAGTTTCATGCTTTTTCAAAGTTTCCCTAGCTGATGAATGGCAGAGGCAAGGCTAGATCTGAGATATCTGACCCTCAGCTAAGTGCATGTTTCACTACTCCTGCGGCCTCATACTGGATCTCCTAGAGTCTGAAATAAGCTCATCCATAAAAATTTCTCCTCTATTGTAGTATTATGAAAGGTGCTTGCATGTCTTCATCTGATCAAGGAGTAGATACCTTAGGCTTCAGGCCCCTTTAAGGATTTCAACATCATTTTCCAGCCATTCATTCCCAGCCGGCCCTCCAGAGAAAGGAATCCTATCCTGTGTGCATTGCTAGAATGTGCCTGACTCGAATCCACGAGAAGCAAAGGCTGAAGAATAAATGACTTTTCATTATCCAGGCCTCCTCTTTAAGAGAACAGAAAACAGTATCATATTTGAGCTGGTCTCCTGGCAACCTATTAACTTGTCAAGCAAATAGATGAAATTGGTCAACTAAAATTTGGATTACATTTGGATCCTAGTCTTATCTCCCATGCAATCTCTGATGGATGCATGACGTAAGGGAAGTAAAGGCCCATTTATATAGCCTGATCCTGAGAAAAACACAAGCGAGGGAAACCCAGCTCCAAAATACAGCCAATCCAAAGTATCTCTATCACTGCCTCGTGTTCCTCCCTTGGTGCTGGCCCCAAATCCCTGCTCCTGGAATATTTCATAAGGTAGATATAGTTCACAGGGGACAAGTTAGATAGAATGCCACCACTTCAGAAATTAGATATATCTCTGGATGGCCACAACAGTCTGCTGGTGGTGATGATGGAGAGAGGGCATCTCTGAGTCTATCCTCAGTGGTACCTATCAGGGGATTAATTTCAACTGGTTTATTGGACTAATCAAAGGCACCAGGTGTCCTCCTAGAGTAGCGGAGATGTAGAACAGGAAAGCAGCAGTGGATGGATATGAGGGGTGAGTCCAAGCTCAGGTTGTCAAAGGTAGCCCAGGAGACCCAGGTACAGAAGGTTAGAACATTTCCATACAGCAAAGCAAGGCAGACATTAACAAAATTCACATTTGCTTATGCCAGATCCTGGACTCATGGATGCTTTACTAAAATTGGAAGATCTTTTGAAAAATCTGCATTTGCTTCTTTGAGGGTGGTTATGACCTCCTGCCTAGAATTAAAATTGTTCACCTCACTTTTGACTTCAGCCTTGATTTTTATATCTAATCACTCATGGATCAAAAACAGCAAGAACAATTCAAACTTCCCTTTGAATCAAAATACAGAATCACATTCTGCTCTAACCAGTATGTTCTTTTGTCAACAGTAGTAGATATTTTCCTCCTTATAGATCATTTTTTAAAATTTTTATTATTTAAGCATGGTTGATATACAATGTTATGTTAGCCTCAGGTGCACTACATAGTGATTCCACAATTCTGTACATTAAGCAACACTCATCACCATAAGTGTAAGCACCACCTGTCACCATGCAAAGTTATTACAATATTATTGGCTGTATTCCCTACACTGTACTTTTCATCTCAGTGACTTATTCATTCTATAACTGGAAGTTTGTAACTCTTAATCCCCTTCGCCTATTTTGCTCATCCTCCCACCACCTCTTACAAATCATTTTTTATTACAAAAAAAGTCAAGATCTTCTTAAAAATTAAACTTCCCTTCCCTATACATTTTTTAGCATTTAGTCTTTATTTTCTAGAGGCAAATAATGAATTGAGGATTCACAAGACAAAAAAATTTATTTGTGTGTGTGTGTGTGTGTCCTGTCTATACACATATGTGTGCTTACATATAGACTGCTTAGTACAAGAAAAAAATATATAGCATGTGGTTCATTTTAAAACACACACACACACACTTTTATAAGACAATTAATTGATTATAATGTTCCCAAAAGGTGATGGTACTTTAAGATTTGTTTATTTATTTAGATAATCTCTATACCCAACCTGGCACTCGCACTCACAACCCAGAGAACAAGACTCACGGACTCTTCCCACTGAGCCAGCCAGGCACCCTAAGACTATGATACTTCAGGGGCACCTGGATGGCTCAGTTGGTTAAGTAGCCATCTCTTGATTTAGGCTCAGGTCATGATCTCAAGGTCTAGAGATCAAGCCCCACGTCCAGCTCCACACTGAGCATGGATTCTGCTTGAGATTCTCTCTCTCCCTTTCTCTGGCCCTCCTCCTGCTCATACTCTAGCTCTAAATAAATGAAATCTTAAAAAAAAAAAAAAGACTTTAGAGGTTCCCCTTGAATTAGGACCAGTGTCTATGAAACAAAATGTTTTGTAATGTTTCCTTACCACTAAAGGGAGCCATTCCCTTTCTGTGATTCTCCCTTTGGCAGACAGAACTTAACTGAGATTTTTATTTCTGGAGATGAAGCCTCAAAACCCTTATCACGTGCGTTTTTTCCTCCAAATTTCAGATCTTTCTTTGAGGAGCAGAAACGACTCTGCACGTGAACTCTTACACAGATCAAGAGGAGCAGCTCTGTACATGTCTCCCCAGGGGCATCGCTCTAGTCCTCGGGGCTCCGCACATCAGAGTTGGAAACCTCCGCTAAGGGCAGCCTTTGTGCTCCAGGACCCGCGGTTCCCAAACCTCAGTGGGCACAGAATCACCTCGCCCTGTAGTTAAAATGCAAAGTCTCAGGCACCATCCCCGGGAGATTCAAGAGTTGTCGTGGATACCAGGAATCCACCCCCTTCTGGGTGGTCCTGTGTGAGCGGCTGGTGTCTCACCACACTCTGCGGGCCCTGCTCCAGGTCAGTATTATTCAAACTGCAGAAACTCTAAGGGCTGTGCCGTCAGTAGGTCTGCACACGCAATTCTGTTGTTGTTGTTAATGAAACTGAATAGTCTAGGGGAGAATAAAAAAGCACAGGACCCTTCAAATAATAAGAAAGCACTGTTTCCTCAAACCTTTATTTTGGACACGTACTTGAGTATAGTGGTCTTGATATAAATAAAAATATGGATATTAGCACATGCTTCCGTGAAAAGAGCTTGGAAACCACTGGGCAGGGACATATTCTCTGGTTGGATTTTGTGAAGCCTCCAAGCCACCAAACCCTCAGAACTGCTCTCGTCCCTCTACTACCTGTGCCTGACGTCAGCACTCAGGGAACGGGAAGGAGCCACTCCAAGGAGCCATGTCCTGAGTCCCGAGGGTCCATGGACCTGTCGGAATAAACCAGAAGATTCCAGCAGGCTGAAAGTCCACGAAAACAGGGGATGGCAGGGCTCCTGAAGGACAAGGACCTTACATCCTCCTCAGCCCCGTGTGTGGAACAACCTTGTGGCACTGGAAAGTCACTTTGTAAAACCATGTGCCTTGAGAAAGAACCGAAGTCAAAGGCAACACGCACCTTGGCTAAAGAAATGAAAATTGTCACCAAACCATTTTAAAGCAGTTATTGTTTACATTCTGTTTAATATACCACTTGTCAAAAGAGAGGTCAGCCCTGAAGACGGAAAGCTCAGAGGCGAGGGGGTTAAAAACTAATATTGAGGGCGCCTGGGTGGCTCAGTGGGTTAAAGCCTCTGCTTTCGGCTCAGGTCATGATCTCAGGGTC
>LNAC01000293.1:416107-430998 GCA_002007465.1 Ailurus styani | reverse complement strand
CTATACATAGCTGTCCAATTTTCCCAGCACCATTTATTGAAAAGACTGTCTTTTTTCCACTGGATATTTTTTCCTGCTTTGTCAAAAATTATTTGACCATAGAGATGAGGATCCATATCTGGTCTCTCCACTCTGTTCCATTGGTCTATGCATCTGTTTTTGTGCCAAGACCATGCTGTCTTGGTGATCACAACTTTGTAGTAAAGCTTGAAATCAGGCAACGTAATACCCCCAGCTTTGTTTTTCTTTTTCAATATTTCCTTAGCGATTTAGGGTCTTTTATGGTTCCATATAAATTTTAGGATTGTTTGTTCCAGCACTTTGGAAAATGCTGGTGGAATTTGATAGGGATGGCATTGAAAGTATAGATAAGATCATTAAACCACTGGCCAAACTACTCCAAAAGAAAAGAGGGGGACTCAAATTAATAAAATTATGAATGAAAGGGGAGAGATCATGACTAACACCAAGGAAATAGAAACAATCATCAGAAACTATTATCAACAGCTATATGCCAATAAGTTAAGCAACCTAGAAGAAATGGATACATTCCTGGAAACCTATAAACTTCCCAGACTGAAGCAGGAAGAAACTGACAACCTGAATAGACCAATATCTAGTAACGAGATTGAAGCAGTGATCAAAAACCTCCCAAAAAACAAGAGTCCAGGACCTGACGGATTCCCTGGGGAATTCTAAATATTCAAAGAAGAAATAATACCTATTTTCTGAAGCTGTTTCAAAAAATAGAAACAGTGGAAAAACTTCCAGACTCTTTCTATGAAGGCAGCATTACCTTGATCCCCAAACCAGGCAAAGACCCCATCAAAAAGGAGAATTTCAGACCAATATCCCTGATGAATATGGATGCCAAGATTCTCAACAAGATCCTAGCTAATAGGATCCAACAGTACATTAAAAAGATTATCCACCATGACCAGGTGGGATTTATCCCTGGGATGCAAGGGTGGTTCAACATTCTCAAGTCAATCAATGTGATAGAATAAATCAGTAAGCAATGAGAGAAGAACCACATGGTCCTCTCAATTAATGCAGAAAAAGCACTTGACAAAATACAGCATCCATTCCTGATTAAAACTCTTCAAAGTATAGGGATAGAGGGAACATTCCCCAACTTCATAAAATCTATGAAAAACCCACAGCAAATATCATTCTCATGGGGAAAAACTGACAGCCTTCCCACTGAGATCAGGAACACAGCAAGGATGCCCACTCTCACCACTGTTGTTCAACATAGTACTAGCAGTCCTAGCAACAGCAATCAGACAACGAAAAGAAATAAAAGATATTCAAATCGGCAAAGAAGAAGTCAAACTCTCTCTCTTCGCAGATGACATGATACTTTATATGGAAAACCCAAAAGACTCCACCCCCAAACTACTAGAACTCATATAGCAATTCAGTAATGTGACAGGATACAAAATCAATGCACAGAAATAAGTTGCTTTCTTATACACTAGCAATGAAAATATAGAAAGGGAAATTAGAGTATCGATTCCATTTATATAGCACCAAGAACCATAAGATACCTTGGAATAAACCTAACCAAAGAGGTAAAGGATCTATACTCAAGGAACTACAGAACACTCATGAAAGAAATTGAAGAAGACACAAAAAGATGGAAAAGCATTCCATACTCATGGATCGGAAGAATAAACATTGTTAAAATGTCCATACTGCCCATAAGAGGTCTTTTTTTTTTTAAAGATTTTTTATTTATTTGACACCGAGAGAGAGATTACAAATAGAGAGAGGAGGAAGCAGGCTCCCTGCTGAGCAGTGAGCCCAATGTGGGGCTCCATCCCAGGACCCTGAGATCATGACCTGAGCTGAAGGCAGAGGCTTTAACCCACTGAGCCACCCAGGCACCATCCCATAAAAGGTCTTTTAATAAATTCTCAATACAAGACTTACCAGATAAGCCTTTGGCAAATATTTTTCTCCCAGTCTGTGATACGTCTTTTCCTTTAAGAGTATTTTTAGACAAGTAGAAGTTTGCTTTTTACATTTTGATGAAGTTAAATTTATTGTTTATTTTAGGAACACTTTCTATGTCCTATTTAAGAATTTTTTTTTTTTTGCCTAAACAGTAGTCACAATGGTTTTCTCCTGTACCTTCTAGAAAAAATACCTGATAGTTTCAGGCCTATAATAAACCCTGTCTTTTTGAAGCTTGAAATATAGTGATTTCTGACAAGACATTCCTCTGCAAAGTGGGTACTCTGTTTGAAAACCTTGAAAGACAAACTCCATAAAGGCTGAGCTTCCTCTTTGGTAGAAAATTTACAAAAGAAACTGAATTAAATTTAACTCACAAGAAGAGTAAAATTTTAAAACACCACCATTCTATAAGCCCTTTACTCAGAAATACATTAAAATCAATGGGCATGGGTGCCTGGGTGGCTCAGTGGGTTAAAGCCTCTGCCTTCAGCTCAGGTCCTGATCCCAGGGTCAGGGGTTTGAGGCCCCCATCGGGGTCCCTGCTCAGTGGGGAGTGTGCTTCCTCCTCTCTCCGCCCGCCTCTCTGCCTACTTGTGATCTCTCTCTGTCTGTCAAATAAAAGGGGGAAAAAGAAATCAATGGGAATGAATTGTGTGCCTGTTACAAACTGGGAACTGGGTGGGGGGGCCAGCAGAGACTCTCTTTTGGCCAGACTTTGAGCCAGGCTCCCGAGAGCGCTCTCCTCTTCTCGACACCTGGACCCCACCCCCCCTCCTCTCTTCAGCCCAGTGTTCCCAACAATCCTGCAGAGTCAGTGTAGTGAGAATCTCCCCACTCTTGGCATCTGATCACCTTCGATGAATATCCCATCAAATTCCTCATTGCCTGCTCTAGACATTGGATCACCCTGGCCTACCTTCACCAAGAATCCTGTGATGTCGGTTTACTGAGAATCCTCTTACCTGGATGTCTCCGCTTAGTAATTTTCCACCCCCCCATCCCCTTCCCCAACCCTGCTCTTTGGCTGTTAAGTCTCCAGCTGACTTTACTGTATTCAGAGTTGAGCCCAGTCTCTGTCCCCTATGGTAACGGTCTTGACACGTATGGCAACGGTTCTGAATAAAGTCTTTCTTATTGTTTTAAGAAGTGTCAGAATAATTTTTCCTTTAAAAGTGCCTGGGGCTGGGGGAGGGAAAGATAGAAGAATGAACAAGATGCCCTGACCTCATGGGCCTTCATGCCCAGGACTGAATGGGGACTGAAGGG
Organism: Ailurus styani; assembly: GCA_002007465.1. NCBI lineage: Eukaryota > Metazoa > Chordata > Mammalia > Carnivora > Ailuridae > Ailurus > Ailurus styani. Next base: position 427,770 of record LNAC01000293.1, on the reverse strand, counting down.
GGTTTCCAGCTGCACGGATCCCCAGGCTGAAGTCAGGAAAGCAGACAGGAGTGTCTCCAAACTGTCAAGTACAGGGAGTAGCTGCTCTTCAAAGATGATGGTGAGGCGTAGGGAGAAGCACCAGGAAAGGCACCCCAGGCACCAGGGAGGGGCAGAAATGAGGTGAGGGGCAGGCTGGAGAAGGAGACCATGTCTCAGGGGGCTTGTTGGGGAGAGGGGAAGGGGGATGTGCCATCTGCATTTTAGAGAAGTTGCTCTGGTCCCTTTGAGAAGCACAGAACTGGAGACAGGGATGCCGCCTGGCATTCCAAGGAGGAGATGAGTGAGACCTGAGCTGGGTGGAGCAGAGGACAAAAGGCTACAGAGAAAAGCAGAACCTGCCAGCTCTGGTGTGGATGGAGGGAGAGGGAAGAGGAAATGGGAAAAGAGCTGGGCCTCTGGCTGGGGTGGGGTGCCGGGGTAGCAGATGGCTCACCAGGAGGAGAAATACAGGACAGATCATGTTTCTGGGCAACACTGCATGTTCTCTTTTGGCCAAGTTATGCCATGGCTGGTGTCCCCCCGCCCACAAATTCATCTGTGGGAGTCCTAACCCCCAGGACCTCAGAACATGACCCTATTTGGAGACCGGGTTTTTATAGAGATAATCACATTAAGGCGAAGCCAGTAGGGCGGCCCTCGTCCAAAACAATGGTGCTCTTATGGAAAGGGGAGACTTGGACCCAAGGGCGCAGACGGAGGACAGTCAACGTGAAGAGACAGAGGGAGAAGACTGCCCCTCGTGATGTGAGAAACAAAGGCAGAGGTGAAATTATTAAATTTCCTTATTCCTTGCAGCCCACTGACAAGTCCTTGAAACAGGCAGAGTGACATTCCTCTAGGAACTCAGCTGCCTCCATGTTGATACTTTGCTAAGGGCAAAAGGCAATCTTAGCCCAACCCCCAATACCCTGAAAGTCTACTTTAACATATAAAATTGTCTTTGGAAACTACCTTTATCTCTACCTCCACTACCCCAGATGCATGTTGGTAATCATCTCCCAAGCATATGACCCACCGATAGACATCTGAAGGGTCTCGTGACTGAGGTTTTACTGAACAGTAACAAATGATGTTTCCTAACAATGGCCAGCCCCCTCAGGAGCCTGGAAACCTTGTTTCCAAAATACCTGAGAGGCTTATGCTATCCTTAACCCCCTCCCAACTTGAAAGTACATAATGGCCCACTCCTCATCACCCCAGAGCATCTCTTTCTGCCCACGGGTCGTGTCCCCGCGTTTTAATAAAACCACCTTTTTGCACCAAAGACTGTCAAGAATTCTTTCTTGGCTGTCGGCTTTGAATCCTAAGGTCTTTCCTACATCACCCTGCAAGCTTAGAAGAGAGGCCAATAAATGCAGAGCTGATGTTTTAGCACTTAGCATTTTCTAAAAACGTCCCTATGGGAAAACAAATTGTTTTCTCTAAACTTACCAGACTTATCCACCAAATCGGTAATAATAGTGATGATGATAGATGACGTTTGTTGAGTGTTTGCTACGTGCATTTCATTGAAATGCTTTACATACAGTAATTTACTAAATCCTCTCCAGAATCTTAAGCTGAGCTTGAGCCTCATTTTACAGAAGAGGAAACCACGGCACAGAATAGTTAAGCAACTAACCCAATGTCACACAGCACAGACAGGTTATGTACTGTGCCATGGTCACACAACCAAGAGAAACAGAATCAGGGATTGAACCCACAGTTTGGATCTGGAGTCTACAGGCTGAACTTCTATAGTCTGCCACACCGCCCAAAGCTATGCCCTTTGTGAGAAGGGAACGAACCCAGCCCGTGAGACACAGAAAAGCAGAAGGAAGGTGGTTTGGTGAGCCAAAGTAGTACCACAGGGAAGCCTACACCAGCAGAGCTTCTGGAAAGTTCTAAGGAAAGGATATTAAGGAACCTGAACCTAGAGACCATGTAACAGACAGAACCAGTTTAATTTTGGGAATATATGTGATTTTACCAAGTTGAATGATTTACACATCCCAATCCTCCAGAGTGCTTTATAAAATCCCTCTGCGGGGGTCTACTGTTGCTATTTCATGGTTTACACAGTGCCTTAGTCCATTCAGGCTGCTGTAACAGAAATACCACAGACTGGGTGGCTTATTTTTTTTTTTTTAAAGATTTTATTTATTTATTTCACAGAGGGAGAGAGATCACAAGGAGGCAGAGAGGCAGGCAGAGAGAGAGAGGGGGAAGCAGGCTCCCCACTGAGCAGGGAGCCCGATGCGGGCCTCGATCCCAGGACCCTGAGATCATGACCTGAGCCGAAAGCAGAGGCTTTAACCCACTGAGCCACCCAGGCGCCCAGACTGGGTGGCTTATAAGCAGCAGAAATCTATCTCACAGATTTGGAGGCTGGGACGTCCAAGGTCAAGGCACTAGCAGATTTGGTCTGGTGAGAACACCCGTGTCCTGGTTCATAGATCACTGTCTTCTTGCTGTCCTACATGGCAGAGGGGATGAGGGAACTTCCTGTCTCTCTGCTCCTCCCTCCACTTCTTCTGTCTCTCTTTCAAACAAATAAATACAAATATTTAGAAAAAAATAATAATAAAAGGGCACTAATCCCACTGAGGAAGGTTTTATCCTCATTACCTTCCAAATCCCCCCAACACCATCACATTGAGGATTACCTTTCAACATATGTGTTTTGGGGAGCTCAAACATTCGACTATAGCACCCAGTTATAGAGATTTCAAAAGGACCAAAAATATAACAGGTAAATTTTAAGTAAATAATAATTTGGAGAAAATATAGCATCATTTTTAGAACATAATCTTGGAATGGGGAAGCATTTTCTAGGAAAGAAATTTTAAAGCTACCCCTCAAAAATACATAAACGATAAGGAATTTGACTACAGTGAAAGTTTTAAATTTCTGCACACCACAAAATATCAAAAGTAAAATTAAGAGGTAAATTTTAAGTCTGGGAAATTCACTTGCAAAATATATCTAAATCCATATTTATAAAAAGCACCTAAAAATCAGTAAGAAAACATTACCAACATAATAGAAATTTGGACAAAAGGATAGAACAGATAGTAGGATGGAAGGAAGGGAAGAAGGGAAAAAGGAAGATAGGGAGAAAAGAGAATTTTTTTAAGCACATGAAAAAATAGTCAATCTTACTCTGATAAAAGACATATAAATTAAAACCTCTTCCCCTCTCAAAAGGCAAAGAGACCCAAAAAGCCTACTAATATTTTTTATTTGAGAGAGACTTAAGTGAAGCAAGCACTCTCACGTTGGTGGGAGTATAATATTGTCCAAGCTCTTTGGAGGTGAAAGTAGCAATATTCATAGAAATATAACATATATATGCCCAGCAATTCCTTTTCTAAGGCAAAAAGGCAATACTCTGCCTAAAAAAAATACCTTTTGCTTAGGTGATACCCTATTCTGTCCCTGACCAGTACGATCCTGTGCAAACATTTACTCTCCCTGTGCTTCTTCCTCATCTCCCAAATGGGTTAGACAATAATACAATCATCGTGAGTGTTACCTGAGCCAACTGATACTCCTGCCTAGCCACATGGGAGAAATACCTAGTCAAGATTTTGCTATTATTATTCTTTACGTTGACCCACCCCAAACCAATGAACAAGGAAATCCACCACCAGCATTGTCTGTAAGATGGAATACAATATAACTGTTCATCAAATGCAATAGACTAAACAATTGCGATACATCCAGACAGAGGAAGAGAAAGGATGACCAGACTTACGAATGACATAGAACAACTTCCAGAAAATTGTTGAGATGAGAGGAACAGTACCTACGGTATGCCATCTTTTGTACAGAAATCCTAAGTGGCTGATAAAGGAAAGGCACATCCATACTGGAGAATGCAAAGACTATCCCCGAAGGGTCACAAAAGAAACTTCTAGCGGTTGAAAGATGGGAGGTGTGGAAGAGAAATCTGGACACCAGTTAAAAGGCATTTTAAGAGCACAGATTTTAATCAGTAATACACTATTGCAAGAGGGAAAAGTGTCCAATGTGGACTGCATTCAGCTTCAATTTGTACAGAGTGGCTGGGCATTTTAAAGAATGAAGGAACAGGGAAGAGTGTGTTCGGAGCTCAGTTGAGTCAGGGAAGCGAAAATTACAAAAAATCTGGAAATGGTGGAGTTGGTCCCCGTAAACCCCATGTGGTTCTTAACTCTGACGAAGTTGGGCTCCTGACCTTCCCACAGAGGCTGGGAGACAGGGGTCTTGTGTTCAGGTGTTGGCTGCACCCAACAGCCTCCTGGAGAGGAGGGCTCAGGAGCTCGGGTCGTTTGGTTAAGGAGAAGAGCTCTGGCAGAGGGGGGCATCACTGTAAGACACGTGGGGCTCTCTGAATTCTCTAACATGTGCCTATAATTTTTCAAAAGGATTTTTAATTTCAATAATAAGGTCAGTGGAGTTGGAGTAATCAACAAGGGAGGGAGGTGACCCTCCGAATATCCCTCCACTGAGCGGTGGCAGCAACTTTTAAAAGATGGCCCGAGCCAGGTTTAGGAAGGAGTAGGTGAGCCCAGACCCCGGCGCAGGCGGTGGGAGGCTGGACTGCCGGGCGGTCCGGAGGCGCGCTGTGACAGGCGCGGGGTCGGCCGCCTGCACCTCCCCAGAGGCGCCACACGGGGGCAGCCTCGGCGGCGGATCCGAGCGGGCCCCTAGCGGACTGCCGCCGACGCGGCCGGGCGCAGCGCCGAGCCCGGGGCGTGCATCCGCAGCGTCTCTCGCTTCCCCGAGTAAAATTCAAGATCTGGCTGGCAAAGGGAGACCTGAATATATCCCTAAAATGAATAATTACAAACTCGTGGTTCCACTGGGGCTCGAACCCAGGACCTTCTGCGCGTAAAGCAGACGTGCTAACCGCTACACTATGGAACCGCGCGCTGCAGCAGCTCTCCAGGGTGGAAGAACTGCACACAAAGACCTTTTTCTTTCCAGCGTGGACCGAGACTGGGAGTTGATGCCCGGCTGTCGCTTACGGGAGGGACTTTCAGAGGGATCTCCGACTTGCCGGCGCAGCTCCCACCCACGCTTCTCCCTGGCCTCAGGGGCTCCACCGCTGGTCCGAGAAAGGAGACGGGCGTCGGCCCCTGCGAGTGTCCCGGGGCAGGCGCCGCGCCTGCCTTGATGTAAACGGCGCGGAGGGGGTGCAAGTATCTGGCTCTGTGGCGCAATGGATAGCGCATTGGACTTCTAGACAGATGGAGGCATTCAAAGGTTGTGGGTTCGAGTCCCACCAGAGTCGCTTTTGTTTTGGTAAGGAAAAAAAACACCACCTTAACCCATTTAAAATTCCACATCGCAGGCCCCCTCTAGGGAAAGGAAAGAAACTCATTCCCAGCTCCCTGTTGTGTCCTCTCGTGCGAAGGTGGCAGGAGTCCCGCCACCGGAGTCTTCCCAGTCGCTTTCAGGGTCCCCAGAGTCTCTGGTGACTGAAGGTGGAGAAATTAGCATGATGCGATATGTTACTGGATTTACACCCCCCCTCCTCTATATTGCTCTTTTACCTTGGCAATAAAATTTTTTGTTTTGGAACTATAATACCTCCCTATTGGTCAAGTTGCCTGAAAGTAAGCAGGAATCTAGAGGGTACCAGAATGGCCGAGTGGTTAAGGCGTTGGACTTAAGATCCAATGGATTTATATCCTCGTGGGTTCGAACCCCACTTCTGGTAAAGGTTACCCCTGCTTTTCCAGGAAAGAATCATTCTCTCTGGGTTTCCCGAAGGCTTAAAAATGGTGAACAGTTAGGGTCCTCTGCCTGTTTTGCAATCTCAGGCTCAGATGATATGCTGGATGGTTACATAGCAAAAATGTCTTCATCTGAATGTTAATGTTTTCGCCAGACACAGAACGTATAGCAACAAATTCAGAATTGGCGGTTTGGAAAACTTGAAATAAAAGGTCTGTGTAAAACTATACGACCTTGGGGACGGAGCGAGGGGAGACACACTGTGTAGTAAAAAACCTCCAACCTTTGAAATTAGTCAACAGGTATTTCTTAAGATCCTGCTATGCCCCAAGGACTGTTCTAAACACTCGCTTTATGGGAATGAGAAGTTTTTTTTAAGTAAAGGTAAATAGAAAATAAAGACAACAAAAAAGACAAGGTCCTCACCAACAAGATTACTGTCCAGCAGCACTTACATCACAGAGTGATGGGAAGAGGTGGTTTAAAAATTAGCAAATAAACAATTTCTGATGGCAATTGGCACTATAAAGTAAATAAAACAGGGTGGCACAAGAGGGTGACATAGAACTTTTTCAGGGCAAAGTTATTCCATTTGTGGAAGTCATTCACCTTGGCATGAATATTCTCCTCCTCTCGCTACCAAACAAAAACTCCCAAGAACCAATTCTGCTCTGGGAACCTTCACTAAAAGCTTTCCTTGACCCATGGCCCTCATTCATTCCACAGCAGTTTTTGAGAGTTAGATCTGTGCCAACCACTGGCCAGGCATTGGGGCCATACACGGACTGTCAGCCTCACAGCAGAAACATTCTAGGAGGAAAGACAGATCCAGGTGTTGAAGGTACGTTGTGGCAGGCAGAATTCTTTCCAAGTCTACAGGGGCCCGTCACCATTCATAGCTCAGTTCAGGCTTCACGCACCCCCCCCCCCCACTCCCGGAAGACTTTACTGCCTCTGGTGTCGGCCGGGTAACGCTGCAAATGCCAGTTTCCTACCGTCAAAGCGCTTGACTGGGTGCCTCTGGTAGCGTGTCTTGTCGCCGCACTGAGGTCCAGGACTGGGTCTTTGCAGCCTAAGTTTGCCTAAAGGCTGGAGAGCCGTAGGCCCTCGATGAATGCCTGTTGAATAGATGATTGGAAACCTAATCAATTATTTATAATTCGCCACCCACAAGACGCTCCGGGGCTCTTCAAAGACCAGCACTGGAATTAAAAATGCCACTGTGCTCACCCAAAAGCACGCCCAGAGGTCCTAAATCTGGAGAATTCCTCTGGGGAGGGACCCTTAANGGCGGCTGGGAGGGGGGTTCTGCCTGGGGGCAAGGCAGGAGAGGCAGGCAGATACTCTCTTTACAGTCCACCTCTGATGGGAGAAAAGGGATTCCATTCTGCCAAACACCCACTGGATCTTGATCTTGCAGTTTCACCTCCCAGAGAATCAGTAAAAGGACCCAGAATGTTAACGCAATAGGAAAAGGCAGACACGTAGCCTATTTGACTGCGGATAGGGCAAGGCGATAGCCTCCTTCCCGAGCCCGGATAGCTCAGTCGGTAGAGCATCAGACTTTTAATCTGAGGGTCCAGGGTTCAAGTCCCTGTTCGGGCGAAGGTTATTTTAAATTCCAAAAACAAATTTGAGACTGTGTTCACAGCACTCTTCACGAACAGGTGGAGGGTTAGGCAAAGCACACCTCCGTTGTGTGGGGTGGGGGCAGGTTACCACCCAGGCCCGGCCCTACCCACAGTGGACTTTGTCAAGCATGCGCAAAGTGCCTAATAAGGATCTTCCCAACTCAGACCTTTCTCTTCCAACTTTGGAATTTTACTTTTCACTGGGATGTTTTTTCCCCGAAACTTACTTTTCCATCCGGAACATCAATAGACCCAGGAGCAAGAAAACCGCACCCCGATCGCCTGTCCTGACAGTGATGCTCCTGGCGGTAACTGCGCGGCGTTTGGCCCTGAGCGATCGCTCGCGCCCCATTTATTAAAGGCTCGGTGAGAAAACGGGTTCCAAGAACTCTTTCCGATCGAGACACGTGTTTATGAGTCACATCTCCGGTTGGGAACCATCCTTCACCAGATTTCTGACCCTCCTACGGGGTCCTGGCTTTCGGGTCAGGCTAAACAGACAAACTGTTTAAGGTCGTCGGCACGTCTGTCACCCACGAGAAAAACCTGCGAGCCCTAGGAGCTGACGGCACTGGGAACAACCACCAAGGAGCCTAGTGTGCGGTCTCAGACTGGGTGCGGGGCACTCCACCCCTCCGGGCTTCGAGGGGAGGCCCGAGCCCGCAGGGTACGCTCCGCGTCCTGAACGAAAGCACGGTTGCCTCCCCGGGGCGGGCGCGCGGAGACCCGCACGGCCGATGCGCACAGACGCTGATAGCCGCACTGCCACTGCGCAAGCGCGGGAGAGGGTACAAGCGCTAAGAGACACCCACACCCACCCGTCCACCCACCCAAGCCGCTGCGCAGGCGCGGGGGGTGGGCACGCGCACGAGAAGACCCGCAGGGCCACTGCGCAGGCGCACTCGGGGGGCACGGGAGCGACTACTCAAACGAAGACTCTCGTCCTGTCCTGGGGTGTGTGGGCAAAAACCCTGCCGAAACCCGGGATCGAACCAGGGACCTTTAGATCTTCAGTCTAACGCTCTCCCAACTGAGCTATTTCGGCGAAGACAACAACCTTTCCTACCCTGTTAAGGAAATTTTCAAAAAGAAACCAAGGGGGAAAAAAAAACAAAAAATGAAAAATAAAACCACCTTTCTCTTATATTCTCCTTTTCGGTTCCTAATTTGGCCTTCCAAATTATACTATTGATAGCGTTGAGGTTTTGAGAGCAGTGGATGAGAAAACTAATTCTGTCATGTAAGGAAATTTTAGCATTCTTATCCTAATGTTAACAGGATTGCAGGGTTCTTGTCTCACAGGGTCGAAGAATGAATCTTGGGGACACAAAAGGGTGAAGTGAAGTGAAAGTTTATTAAGCGAAGGTGAGAGCAGAAAGGAAAGAAAAAGCTCTCTGAAGTGAGAGGGGCCCCGAATGGGCTGCCCTTGAGGACTTTGGGTGGCAGTCTTGTAGAGAACTGACTGGGAGGCTTGTGGCCTTGAGATCCTTGTGCCCTCTTGGTTTGAGCAAGGACTATTGACAGCACCCTTGATGACTTAATTCTTTGAGGTTTGGTCATTTTCTGTGATGACACTGTAGCCGCCAAAGAAAAACACTCACTTACATCCAGGGCCCAGGTGGTCTAGTCTATTCCTTTATCTATTTTCATTCTGGCTTAACACTTAGGCCTGCCAGGAATAGTTCCAGAGCCTAGTCAGGGGCCCCCTAACTCTCCCTGCCTATACCTTAACCCTTTCCTTACTCGCTAATGCTTTCTCTAGTTCTCCTCGGGGCCCTCCCCCATAAGAGTAAAGACGGCCACTTACGAAGTGCCTACTGTGTGCCCAGCACATGACCTACATGGTCTCATTGAATTCCCACCCACTTCACCCCTGCCCTGAGGTTGATAATATGATCATTTCTAAATGAAATAACTAATTCGCTTCAAATCATCCAGAACTGAACCAGAGCTGTCTGGCTCCAAAGCCCAAAAGGGTCAAGACGAAGGGTTTTTTTTTTTCCACCCACTTTTCCCTCTTTGCTGAAAGACAGAAGGAGTGACCTTGAGGTGAGGCGGGAGGAAGGAACTAGGAGGTCTCAATGCTCTCTATCTCTGTCCTCTCCTTGTCCCAACTCGCTCTGTTCTTTTTCAGTCAGGAAATGATTGGAGCAAAGACGTTTCACTTTTCAAGGTTGCCAAAAGTGCACTTGATCACTTTCCGAAAGACTCCCTCAGAGAGAAGAAAAATTGCCACGGCTCCTCACTTTGTCTCCCTGAGATGCCATCCGAGCCCTTGATTCACTTTTTTCAAGAAAGAAGCCTGACTGGCCCAGCCGATGCGCTCTGCTCTTACTTGGATCAATGACCATTGCTGTCCCTTCAGCACATACCAACCAACACAAATCACATGAACATGGATAGGCTTATGATCTTGGGCATATTGGGAGTATGTTTGGAATGGTTCCTTATCTGTCTTGACAGGTATCTTTTGTTTCCTCCCTAGATTCAAAATAATAACAATATTAAATATTGACTAATAATAATGATAATAGCTACCGTGTATTGAATATTTACCTTGGGGCAAAAGTCCACTAAGCACTGTGTATGTCTTGTTACCTCACTTGATGCTATTGCTCAGATTCCCTTTCTCCTGATGAGGAAGCTGCACTTTGGAGACGGGGAAGTAATTGTGGGTCTGTGTAGGCAGGATAAGGCACTCGAGTGTGGAAGGTGAAGGCCCAGCCTCTCTCTTGAGTGTTCCCTCCATCCTGGCTCTGCCCCACTAATCAGGACTCCTTGAGTACCACCGTCCATCAGCTAAGAGGGCAGCTGACTCAGTCAGCCTACACCTCCATCCTGCTAAGGAGATGGAGACAGACTCTCCTTCGTTGCCTGGCAGAAGCAAAATAGGCTCAATGTCTACCGGAGCGAGGATGCACCTTCCCTCTATCCCAAAGAAATTACTTTTAGTCTTAGTGAACCCAACACTCAGTGTCCACAGCCCAACTTAGTGTCCATAACCCAAAATTCCTCGATACCCTTCAGAAGCTAACTCCTTCCCTTGTTAGCTGACTTTTTTTGTTTTTGCAACACCAGGACTTGTCCCATTCCAGCCTCTCGAAGTCTTTCCAATAAGCAAGCACCCTCTTCCTCCCACAGCAGAAGCTGCCATCTCCACCTCAACTCCTCCCTGTGTTCAGGGTCACACTTTGCAGGGGCAGGGTAGAGAGACGACTTCGTTTAGAGAGGGGACTGCTCTGTTTGGTGCATGGGTTTCTAGACGGTTGTCTCTTCCTTTTCAGAGTGCAGAAATATTCTCTCGAAGGATAGGAAGGTGGCCTGTAGGTGCAGGATCCATGCCATAGTCTCAGGCACCTAGCGGGAGGGACCGACCGAGGACAGCGATGGGGGGGGAGGGGGGCGTGGCCGGGGGCGCCCCAGGGACGTCCTGGGAGGCATCTGTTCCCTTTTCCTGTGAATACAGCAGTCAGTAGTCGGGACCCGGGGGCCTGCATAGTGGTTGCAGAATAAAGCATCCTGTTAAATTACCTGGAGCAGTGTAGGGCAAGTTTTCTGGGGTGCGTTTGCACAAAGGTTCGCAGTGTCGGTCCTCTCGGAGGCCTGGCTTCTCACGGAAGCGTCTGGACTCGCAGCCCAGTCGCTTCGGGATTTTACTCCTTTCTCTGAAGGCAACCCGGATTATGAGTTTGTTCTTATTTTTAAATTATTAGGACAAAAGAGGAAGCACCGCCCGAACAGGGACTTGAACCCTGGACCCTCAGATTAAAAGTCTGATGCTCTACCGACTGAGCTATCCGGGCTCGCGGGAAACTTTTCCCCGCAGTGGCTGAAAGCCCTGCTGTCGTTCGCGCCCCGAGCTAACAGCACAGCGTTGCGTGAGTTCCGGGACTCCTCCTCTGTGATTCAGCCCAGTTCCGACCCACTGCCCGCGGGGATGGTGTCAGATGGCTCTTTGGCAGCTACGTGCAGATCTCTTAAATAAAAACCGCCCCTTTTTATTTAGAAACTCCTTGGCAAACATGAATCTTGAATTCTGCAAAAGCCTGAGAAAGGAGAAGCCATTTGCTCACTGCACCCTCCCCGCCCGCCACGCGTATATTTGCCCTAAAAACAAAGAGCACGGGGTCGGAGATGACAGTTCAGTGTTAAAGGTATCAAGCGCCCCTTCTTCCGAGAAGCCCCACTTCGCAGTTCTGGTCCCCATCTCAGGTGCCCACCTCAAAAGAAGCGCGAAGCCTATTAATTAAAAGAGACGGTGTGGGCTCCGCCAAGAAGCCTCTCTCC
>LNAC01000293.1:389543-408404 GCA_002007465.1 Ailurus styani | reverse complement strand
GAGGGGGGAGGGGGGAGAGCAGGGAGGGAGGGGCAAGAAGAACGGGGTGAGGAGGAACTGGGAAAGCAAAGTGGCGAGCAGTCTTTTCCACCCTGCCTTGTGTTCTCAGAAGTTCCCCGCGTGAGGAAGTCCACGAAACCCCCTTGTGAGGATAACACGACCCTCCCACCAACCACCAAAGGGGCCTCCGGTTGCCGTCAAAGATGGAGGACAGCAGAAGGGGATGTTACACGAGTGAAAATAGAAACTTCCAAGAAATGCCAGTCTGCGTATTCCAATCTTACAGAACAGGCCGCGCACAACTGCCCCGGTACTGTAGTGATCTCGGGCCGATGCGCCATGAGGCCGGGCCCGCGTGGGAGCCCGCCGCGTGACGCCAGGCCTGAGCGCCGCCGCGGTCACTCACGGTGCCTCCGTCGCTCAAGTCTGACGTGCTCCTCTCTCAAGGAGCTTCTGACTCCGCTCTCGCTCTGGACAGCACCAACATGCCCCTGGGTCATCACCTGGCGCAGACCGTGGCTGAGCAGGATACCACCGAGGAGGGCGAAGGACGGCATCCTGAAGCGGGGGCGGAGCGAGGAGCACGAGCCGAGCCGGGCGGCTGCCCGCAGGAGCCGAGCAGCGCCCTGTTCCGGCCCCGGGCCGCCCCCGCACGCACACAGGAATCTCGCGAGTCGATTTCAGTTTCAATCAGCTAAGGCAACCAGCCAATCACCACCACTGCTGTCTGCTTCTGGTGATTGATTTGGACAAAATGATTGGTTAAGACAGACAAACTGGAGGAAAGCGCTCGGTCGGAGTCCCAAACGCCAGCCTTCCCGCACATCCTCCGTCCTCTTCTCCTTTGGATCCTCCTCCTCCTCGCTGCTGCCGTTTCAGAAAATGTCCGGGCATGAGGTCCAGTCCTGTTTTTCTTTACACTCCCAGTATCCTCCCCTATAAATATGGGTTAGCTCCTTGGTAACAGGGTCCTTCTTCCGCTCAAACCACAGCGCCTTATAGGGATCGTAGGGGGCGCCTAAACGGGAAAGCGGGGAAAGAAAAACAGAGTGAGAGCCAGGAACGCACCAAATGGCTCTCCGCCCATCGAGAGAGTGGAAGACAGGTTCGTTACCATCCTCCGTGGCTTTCATAGCTTCTGCTTCTCTCTTCTTTCTGGAAAGTCTCTGCTTTTCCTCCAGGCGCTGCTTCTCGGCGTTGGCTTCATCCCAGCGCCCGTTTTCCATCAGTCTCTGGTCAGGCCGCAACCGGCTGTCAGTGGGGGCGGTGCCGCTCTCCCAGGCGTTGAGCGTCAGAGCAAGCTCTGAGAAGTAGTACATGTTTTCTGCATTCTTCCTACAAATCGAGGGTGAGAAAGTCGAAGGCCGGTGCCAGAGCCCAGGCCCTTGTTAAGGAGCAGCAACCGGGCGCCCTGCCCAAAGACGGCCTCCCCAAAACTGTTCTCCAGATGGACGGCCTCTAGGGCCAGGGCCGGTTCCCCTCGAGCAGCAAAGCCCCAGACGGGTAACCCCCGCCCCCCCCCCGGCATCACTCGCTCCAGGAGTTTGCGGGGCTTGTGCTGTGCTCAGTGGAGATTGGGGTGAAATGCCTCAGGAAGAATGAAACCTTCTACTGAATGAAAATTCCTTATTCTTATTTCCTTTGCTTTCTTTTTAACCTCTTTCTGGGATAATCTTGGCTCTTCCTATAGACCGAACAGAGGGGATGACAGGAGACAAACGGCCTCCACCTTATTTCCGAATTCTAGTACATGATCTCAGGGACCTTTCTATTGCCACTTGGTCTCAGGCTAAGTTGTTAACAGGTGGTAGGCATCTTTCTCCTCTAGCTGCTTCTGAGTCATTTTGCTCTAAATTATGAATATTTTGGGGCAGATGTGATTTGACTAGCTTCAATTTTCTTGACAAGGCACATTACAACTCAAGTCATACGGTGACAGCCTTCTGGTAATCTCTCCAAAGGTTCTGACTTCCCTGGCTTGATGCCTCACATAATTAAGTGGGAAGGAAGGCAGAAATGCCATCAGTACTGCTCCAAGGCTGAGGTCAAAGTATTACCTGGACAGCATGCATATTGATACTCACGGCAAAGGGTTCCTTTTCCATAGCATGACCCTGCTTTCCTCTGCCTCATGGCCTCTCTGCCGAGCATCACCCCCATTTTCCCCAACGACTGGTTGTACTTTGAAACAATCCATTTTCTCATCCCATGTCCCCAGAAGGGCAAAGTGAACTTTTCCTGATGGATCTGTCACTTCCCCTGTCACCTACAAGGATGGAGAGTAGGGCTTTGGAGTACGACATTCACTGTGGGTTAGCTTACCTGACTATTCTGGAAACAAAGGTCCTATGGTCAATACTGGTTAAATTCTGCTACGACAAACACCATGAAACACCAAAATTATTTTGGTATACTTTTTTGAGCTGCTTAAAATAAAGGAGCCATAAGTTGGGGTTTCATCATTTTGTTGTATAGGGACTTTTGTTGCAATGATATGTGCAGGACAAGGATCTGAATGGTACTCAGAATTATGGTATTTTCTTCTCTCTATGGTATTCTCTTCTCTCTGGTATTTTCTTCTTTCTTCAGAGATAGCCACAAACAGATTTAAATCCCCAGCTCTTCTTTACTCTCCATCAAACTCATGGCACAATTCTGCTGTGGTGGTGACACAGGACTCGCGCTTAGACCTCACAGTGGTCAAATTGCCCATCCTTCTTCCTGAAATCCTTCTATTGGTCCTTCCTCTGTGTTTCCCACTTTCAGTCTCTCCTTGTTCTTGACTTTCACTTTCTTAATGTCTTTACCAGAAAAGACAACGATTTGGTTTGGTAAGGCAATCTAGTCCCCCTTCCTGCTGACTTTCTCCTTTACCTCGCCTTTTTTTTTTTTTTTAATCACCACGTACATATTTAGGAGATATATATGTTTAGACTATCTCTTGATCCCTCATCTATACCAGCCCCCAAAGAGTAGGCTTTCTAAGAGACACACACTAAAGAAAAACATTTAAACTCCAACTTCTCTTACCTTTCTTGCTACATCACGAGAGAAGTAGCTATAAGGAACAAATTTAAGATTGCACTTGTCTCCCGTCTTGTGATTCACAATATCAATTTCACCAGACTATAAAATAAAAAGCATCATGGATTGATTTTATTAAGACTGGAGGACTTGAATATCTGCCAGACCCCATGCCTCATAATTCTTCACTTTTCCATCCTACACTCTCACTCCCTTGCTTAAGGGTTCCGGTCTCAGTTGACCCCAAGAAGCTGTGAAATCCCTTTGGAACCTTGGTATTCCAGGTTGGGATCAAGATCAAATGGCCTTCTGGTTTTCCGTCAATCATGTGTCCCATGTTAGGTGGCATGATTTGCCTTTCAGCACATACGTTGATATTCACATAATAATTTACCTTTCCAAACCAACCCCCACTCATACCCTTCATGAACTCTGTGCTTAAATTGAAGTACTCTACTCACAATTACAAGGTTACAAATAACGGGCCTTTCTACATTTTATTCATTTTCTCCTCTATCTTCTAGATTCCAAAACACTTTAATTTTTTTTTTTAAGATTTTATTTATTTGACAGAGAGAGACACAGTGAGAGAAGGAACACAGGCAGGGGGAGTGGGAGAGGGAGAAGCATGTGGGGCTCGATCCCAGGACCCCGTGATCATGACCTGAGCCGAAGGCAGACGCTTAATGACTGAGGTGCTCCTCCAAACCACTTTAAGACTCAGCTTGGGGCGCCTGGGTGGCTCAGTCAGTTAACTGTCTAACTCTTGGTTTCAGCTTAGATCATGATCTCAGGGCCGTGAGATGAAGCCCTGCATTGTGGTTTGTGCTCAGTGTGGAATCTGCTTGAGATTCTCTCTCTCCCTCCCTTTCCTTCTGCCCCTCCCCCTCGCAAGCCTCCATCTCTCTAAAATAAATAAATAAAATCTTAAACAAAATGAAAAAAACAAAAACCCCCCACCTCAGCTTAATTCCCACAGCTACCGTGTAGGCTTTCCTGACTGCTGGACGGTATTCCCTTTCTTTTATGAATTTATTGCAACCATTGTCTTAAGAGTGGACTGACAGGGCGCCTGGGTGGCTCAGTAGGTTAAAGCCTCTGCTTTCGGCTCAGGTCATGATCTCAGGATCCTGGGATCGAGGCCCGCATCGGGCTCCCTGCCGAGCAGGGAGCCTGCTTCCTCCTCTCTCTCTGCCTGCCTCTNATCTCTCTCTGTGTGTCAAATAAATAAAATCTTAAAAAAAAAAAAAAAAAGAGTGGACTGACAATTATTTAGATGTTATCTTAGTACAGCTCTTAACACTAGCATATTTTGTTAATACTTTCCAATCTATACCTATTTGTCATGTTGTCTCCAATGATACAATAACTCTTCAAAGGACCATGTCTTATCTGGCTTGGTATCCCCAAGACTTAGCACTCCGCCTAGCAGTAAATGTATGACAAATAATGAAAGGATGAAGAGTAGGAGTCGTGTTTATTATTTTGTTGTACTTTCACAGTAGCTAACACAGTCCTGGTGGAGTAGTTACACAATGAATGTTATAAATTGGTCATTTATAAAAAGTAATTTGTGGTGCAGAAACTTGGGAGGTCAGGGTGGGGCTTCTGGCTGAGAACAATTCCTTAGCAAAAACGGAAAAATGAGTACCAGTCTGGGGCCAGTTCACATGTCCTTGATACTGCACAGACGTACCTATGAACGTATTCTTCTGAACTTCAGAACAACTTGGGCACCTCTCCTTACCTGATCTATCCACAACTTGCCCACGATAATGTTGTGCACCGTTGTGGTCACCTTCTTCCACGTGTAGTGGTGCCCAGTTGCATGGAAAATACAGTGGATGCTACCTGGAAACAGAGAGAGGTACACAAATTAAGCCAAATATTAGAATAATAGCACCATGTTAGCTACAAGTAACAATGGATTGATTTTCTTCTATCAACATTTCTTACTTTTAAAAGGAAAACAAATAAACCAAAAAGGATTTATAATCTTAAATGTTGGAAGCACTGATTGAATTTTTTAACTTCATTTTAAAATTTATGAATAAACTATAACTAAATGATGACAAACACTGACAACTGGTAATGTGTAGCTAGGAAGCAATATTCTGCAATTGTAGAAATAGAAATTAAAGCAAAAGCTCCAATCTTTTACCAACTGTGCCTGCCACAGAAGTTATAAAATTTACAAGAACAGGTCAAATCTGCCCCAACATGAAAAAATAAAAGTGAACTGTGGAAAGGAGCACACGTTGGTAGTCAGGCCTGGGCCAGGCCCTCTTGTTAGTAACTAGCTGTGTGACCTTAAGTAAACCACTTTTCTAAGGGCCTTAACAGTGGTGGAGTAGTGGATAGAGCAGGGACTTTGGAATCAGGCAGAACTGGACTAAATCCTGGCTCCAACACTCATTAGAGATGTGACCCTGTGCTGCGCTGTATGATAAAGAATTTACCTGGTCTTTGTCCATGGTTCCTGAGAGGGAACTTCTAAACCCTTGGAATTTCCCAAGTGTTGGTAGCGTCTGTGTTATTCATGGGGGCCCTGATAGTTTACGTCAATGAGGTAACACGGTGGGCCCCTAAATAGCTTATGCTCAGGATGAGGCCAGGCCAGAAAAGTCAGCCATGTAATTAGAGACTTGGGGCCTTGAAACACTTGCTATCAGCTGGACTTCCCGACCTCCTGAGAATGGTATTCCCTTCCCTCCAGGGAGGGAAGGAGGCCTGGGTATTGAGTGTAGTCATGTGGCCAATGGTTCAATCATGGCCACCTAATGAAACCCTAGTAAAATCTCTAGACAATGAAGCTTGGTGCGGCTTCCTGGTTGATGAACATTATCAATGTGCCAGGAGGATTACATGCCCTAATTTCATGTGGGAAGGCATGGAAGCTCTATGTTCAGGACACTTGCAGACCTTGCCTTATGTGTCTCTCCATTTGGCCAGTCCTGATTTGTACCCTTCATAATAAAACTATGATAGTGAGGATAGTTCTTTCCTGGGTTCTATGAGTCATCCTAGCAAATTATTGAAACTAAAGCCTGTTGCTCAGAAGTACAGAGGGCCTGGGGACCCCCAAACTTGTGGCTGGCACCTGCGGTGATGGCAATCTTATTGGAGCCTGTGCCCTTGACTTATGGGGTCTGCATGAATCTGGGTGGTTAGCAAAGAACTACATGAGAGTAATATATCCTGCATATGTTTTGTAATTTCCCTTGGCCTCAGCTTTATCATCTGTAGACTTGGAATAAACACACCTTGTTGTGCAGTAAATGATGTTTATTTGCCCACTAAAATGCCTGAAACATAACACGCACTCAGAAGATATAATCTTCTCTTGTCCCTATGAGTTCATTTTGCATACCAAACCAAAAACCGAGGTGAACAGAAGTGACTAGAGATTCAAAATAATCAAGCACTTATACATATATATATATACAAGAACTATACAAATATGTATATCTTTTCTAAAAGATTTTATTTATTTGTGTGAGAGAGAGCGAGAGTGCGCAAGCACATGTACGAGTGGAGGTGTGGGGGCAGCAGGAGAGTGAATCTCAGACTCCTCACTGAGCCTGAAGCCTGACACAGGGCTCGATCCCAGGACCCCGAGATCATGACCTGAGCCAAAATCAAGAGTCAGACACATAACCAACAGAGCCACCCAGGTGCCCCTATATGTATATCTTTATGTGCATATTGACTAATACTGTCAGTTATGGTACCAGTGTAAGTCTAAGCTCCCTCTGTAACCACTAATGCACAGAAGACTAATTACGTGTCTTTCTCACACAAGAGATTAAAATAGCCCGTTGGCTGCAGGAGCAGTGATGACAATGACGCCATGGGCAACAGCAGCAGCCCTGCTGCCAGCACCTGCTGAGCCCCAGGCACCAGGCTATGCTCTCCTCAAATATTAGCTCATTTAATCTTCACAACCACCTTTCAAATATCTGTGCCACCTAAATATATGCTAAGTTTCCTGCTCAATACCTCTTCCACCACCACTGCTGTCTAAAGCCACCGTCAGGGACGCATGGGTGGCTCAGTCAAGCGTCTGCCTTTGGCTCAGGTCAGGATCCCAGAATCCTGGGATCTAGTCCCATGTTGGGCTCCCTGATTGGCAGGGAGCCTGCTTCTCCCTCTGCCTGCTGCTCCCCCTGCTTGTGCTTGCTCACGTGCTCTCTCTCTGACAAACAGATAAATTAAAAAAACCTTAAAAAGAAAATAATAAAGCCATCATCTCTTGCCTGCAGTTAACAACTCTGTTTCGGTTCCAGCTTCCACCACAGTCACCTTTGAGTCTCTGGTCAAAGCGATTCATTTAAAACAAGTCAAGTCAACTTCACCACACTGTATAAAATCTCTCCATTTCTTCCCATTTCAAGGAAAACAAAACTCAACTCCTTGCCCTGCTGTACAAAACCCCTACAAAATCTGGCCTCCGCCAACTGCTCGGATCACACTGGGAAACTGCTGTGGCCTTTGTGCTTCTCAAGCGTGCTGTGCTGGCTCCCCTCTCAAGGGCCTTTATCTTTAAGGGGTTCTCTCTGCTGGGACACTCTTCTCCAGATCTTCTTCTGATTGGCTTCTTTTTATTAGCTAGGTCTCTGCTCAAATGTAACCTCTTCAGAGAGAACTTCCTTGGTGACCTTGTCCAAGGAACCACAAGCACACTTTCTCCACCACTCACCCTATCTCTGCTTGCTCTATTTCTTCACAGAATTACCACTATATAAAATTAAATAATTATTGACAATAATTATAAGGTAGGTATTTGTTTACTTTTTTTGTCAGCTTAAGAAAAGAATGCAAGCTGGGGCATCGGGGTGGCTCAGTCGCTTAAGCAACCGGCTCTTGATTTGGCTCAGGTCATGATCTCAGGGTCATGGGATCGAGCCCCACATCGGGCTCTGTGCTGGGCATGGAGTCTGCTTGAAATTCTCTCTTCCCCTGCTTCTGCCCTTCCCCAGCCCCCACTCACCACACTCTCTCTCTGAAAAAAAAAGGAAAGAAAAGAATGCGAGCTAAGTGAGGGCAAAGTGGCTTTTGTCCACCATTACATACCCACAGCACCCAGAACAGTTCCCAGCATACAGTGGGCACTCAAAAACCTGTTGGCACCTCAGCTGTGGGCACTGTTATCCCCTGTATTTGTTTCTATTGCTGCTGGGACCAACTGCCACAAACTTTATGGCTTAAAACAACACGGTTGTTAAGACTGTTACATGTCTGAAAGTCAGAAGTCTAAAATCAAGGTGTCAGAAGGGCTGTGTTCCCTCTGCAGACTCTATGGGAGATCCATCTTCTTGCCTTTTCCAGCTACCAGAGGCCACCCTCATGCTTCGGCCTGTGGTCTCTTCCCAATGTCACTCTTGCTTCTGTCATCACTGCCTCTGATTCTCCAGCCTCCCTCTCAGAAAAACCTTTGTGATTGTACTGAGCCTATAAAAATACTCCAGAATTATTTCCCCATGTCAACATCTTTAACATCTTTAATTTAACCACATCTACAAAGTTCCTTTCACGATAAGAAGTGAGATATTCGCAGGTTCCAGGGATTAGGATGTGGATATTATTCTGGGAGGAGGGGTGCATTATTTAGTCAACCTCATCCCTCTTTTATCAACAAAGACTGAGCTCAGAGAGGTCATTTTCCCCAAGGTCACACAGCTAATAAAGGCCAGGGCTGAAGTTCAAAATAAGATCAGAGTATCTGTACTGCCCAATACTGTAACCTTATGTCCCACCCTGCTGATGTACCTGTTGTTCTGTGGAGTGTCCCTTCCAGCTCCCAGGGATAGTGGAAAAACAAAGAAAGGCTCATGACTGCCTTCCTTTATATAATATTTGTGTCTTGGAGACCTGACAGTGAGATAAAGATCTAAAAATTGACGCGCTTAAAATATATTTAAAGGAAAAGAGGCACACTTCAGAATGCTCACGTAAGGACTTTATGTATCTGTTCTCCGTAAAATCAGTAAGAACACTAGGCAAAAATTAACAGAATCAACTTTTTCAGAACTCTAGTGAGAAAAATGAGCTTTGTGGCATTTTAACTTGCCCTATTTCCATCCTCCTCTCCCCAGCTTGGCAGCAGCCTTGGAAACCAGCAGCCTCACAGTCACAGTAGACACGAAAACCAGCAAGCAGCCAAGCAAACACTGGAGGGAGCAGACGGTATGAAGCTCCCCAAAAGCTCAATCTCCAAGGAACTGTCACTATCTGACCTGTCTGGTGGTTCCTGCACGAGGGCTTATCTTTACCTGACCTGACTTAGCACCTGCCTGCCTCAAACAGCCTTTTCCCAGGGGTGACAAAACAACCAATGACAATTATTTAACACAGTAGCTGCCCAAGGTGGTGTTCACAATTGGAGCAGTTAAGGGGGCCCCAGGGTGGCTCAGTCGCTTGAGCGCTGGACTTTGGGTTTTGGCTCAGATCACAATCTCTTGTCATGACATTGAGCCCCACATCGGGCTCCACACTGAGCATGGAGTCTGCTTAAGATCCTCTTTCCCTTTGCCCCAGCTGCTCTCTCTCTAAAACAAAACAAAACAAAACAATAAAAACACCCCACAATTGGCGCACTTAATAAATAAATAATGGCCCCAAATTCCAAATTTGATGAAAAACACCAATCTACATGTCCAATGAACTCCAATAGGATAAACTCAAAGAGCACGCCAGAACCCATTGTAATCAAACTGCTGAAAGACAAAGCAAGAATCAATCCTGAAAGCACTAAGACAGAAGTGATGCATCACATATACATGATCCTCAATCAGATTATCAGAAACTTGGATGACATATCCTATAATGCTGAAAGAAAAAAATCTGTCAAACCAAGCATTCTATAACCAGCAAAACTATCCTTCATAAACAAAGAAATTAAGACATTTTCAGACAAACAAAAACTTAAAGAATTCATAGCTAGCAGATCTTCCCTTCAAGAAACACACTAAAGGAAGTCTTTCAGGCTGAAATGAAAGGACATTGGACAGCAACTTAAATCTCCATAAAGAAGAGACCAGTAAGGGGCATCTGGGCGGCTTAAGTTAAGTATCTGCCTTCAGCTCAGGTCTTGATCCCTGGGTCCCGGGATTGAGCCCTGCATCGGGCTCCCTGCTCAGCGTGGAGTCTGCTTCTCCCTCTGTCACTCCCCCTCCCCATGCTCACTCTCTCTTTCTCTCTCTCAAATAAATAAATAAATCTTAGGAAAAAAAAAGAAGAGACCAAGAAAGGTAGCGATAATTAAACTATTAAAAAAATAACAGTATAAATGTATTTTTTGCTTGCAAATTTTTTTCTGCTATATGATTTAAAAGACACACCTATAAAGCAAGTTATAAAACTACGTTGATGGGATTATAATGTATAAAGACATAATTTACATAAAAATAAAAACACAAAGGAGGAAAAAGGTACTGGATCTATATAGTTTCAAAGTTTTTGTGTATATTGAAATTAAATTAGTATTAATCTGAACAAGATGCTTAGATGTTAATTGTTGTACCCAGGATAACCACTATAAAAATACCTTTAAAAATATAGTAAAAGAAGTAACAATGGAACTAACATGGTAAACCAGAAAAATATCTATTTAACACAAAAGAAGGAACTAATAGAGGAAGAGAGGAACAAAAAAAGACAGAGGATATATAGAAAACAAAAACAAAAAACCCGAAAAACAAAAATGGCAGATATAAATCCTCCCTAATCAGTAACTGATTATAAGTAATCACTCTAACCAAAAAGTAGAAATTGCAAGAATGAATAAAATATATAAGGGTAATTTTTTTACTAAAATGCCACTCAGGAGCAAAACTCAAGGTCCACAGAGCCCCTTAGCATCGCTGACACAGAGATCAACAGGCTGACTGGTTATTTCATTCATATCCCCTAATTGTGATTCTCTTTGGGTTAGAGAGCTCCCAAACTAAAATAACACCCATTTAAATGTGTCTCTTTAGGGGCCCCTGACTGGCTCAGTTGGTAGAGCATGCAGGGTTCATGAGTTTAAGCCCCACACTGGGTGTAGAGAAAATTACCTATTAAATTATTACTTAAAAATAAAAATCTTAAAACAAATCAATACCTACATATATAAATTTGTCTCTTTTTAAAGATTTTTAAGATTTATTTATTTGTCAGAGAGAGAAAGAGAGAAAACGAGCAAGGGGAGCTACAGAAGGAGAGGGAGGAGGCGGCTCCCCGCTGAGCAGGGAGCCGGATGCAGGGCTTGATCCCAGGACCCTGGGATCATGACCTGAGCGAAAGGCAGATGCTTAACGACTGAGCCACCCAGGCGCCCCCTATTGCCATTTTTCAAATGTATACACCCCTCCTTAGAATTAAAAATAACCCATCCCTTTGGAGATCCTCAGGGGGCCTCCAACTTCTCCGTGGGTGAAAGTCATATTGCAATATGACCATTAACATCCTAGCTCTGCAAAGCAGGTTAGAACACCCCAGGCTTTACTACTCTTAACCGGATACTTCTGAAATTGTTAGCATCAAAGACAATTAAGCAATTTGAACCTTTTCTAAGGTCCTCAGTAAACATCAAGACCAAAATCACTCAGTCACCTTTTCATCTAAGAGTCTTTAACCTATCAACCACGAGGTGGTAGAGCTAACACTCCCGCTTCTTTTCTCCTTTTAATATATCACAAACATTCCTGCATTTGTTTCCTTGCTAATTTTTATTTTATAGAAGCTTTCTAATTGCTATACCTGCTACATTTTGCATTTCTGAGAGAAAGGGGAACTTAACTAAAGACAAGGACTCTAACCCAGCACTAAGGCCACGCCTCATGACCGACTAGAACCAGCAAATGGAAGGCCACCAGGAGCTCAGGCAGTTACTGTCTGCTCTGTCTCTAGGGAGCTACTTGGCTTCTCTCTGTCTGCTCTGTGTTTCTTTTTCAGCATTCACTCTTCTGGACACACGGCCAGATGTGGCTGCTCTGGCTAAAGAAAACCTCAAGAATCTCTAGTATACTTTGTGAATAATCTCATTTCCCCTAAAGTATAGACTCTCTCATACTGCATATTAGGGTTCCTATTCCCAGGCCTGATCTTTTTGATGTTGTTGCACAATTAACTAGTAATCCAGTAAGATCTTTTAAAATAAAGTTTCATCTTACCTGGAGTTCAGCTATTACATAAATGATACCTCGCCTTTCCAGTGGTGGAAGAGAGAGGGCAGAAAGGAGAGGAAAAGGGGAGGGACCGCCCGAGAAACCTAACCTTGCTGTCACAGGAGTTGCGATTTATGGAGTGAAGCTGATTGCTAGAGTAGTGGGGGCAACAATACCAGTTAAGAGAAAGTTTTAAGCATGCCAGATTTTATATTCTAAAGTGATACGTAAAGACTTATTAGATATAACTAAGAAGAAGCATTGATGACAGGATGGATCCT
Source organism: Ailurus styani (assembly GCA_002007465.1). Classification (NCBI taxonomy): domain Eukaryota; kingdom Metazoa; phylum Chordata; class Mammalia; order Carnivora; family Ailuridae; genus Ailurus; species Ailurus styani. Next base: position 395,950 of record LNAC01000293.1, on the reverse strand, counting down.
TAAAGAATCTCATGCCTCCTTACTCATTTGATAGCTGAGAAGTGAAATGACCTGATGAAAGCTGGCCAGTTAAGGTTTAGTACCCACAGCAGACTTCCAGTCTCCTGACTGTTAAACCAGTGACCACTTCTTTCATGCCAGAAAATCCTGCCTTCTTACACAGATGGCAGCCTTACCTAGGGGCATGATGGAGAGGTATTTGCCTCGGAACTTGCTGGTGATTTTGATTTCCTGACGCAGTGTCCAGCCATTTTTGGACTCGGCATGGTGTGCAGCAGCAGGGGGATGATGACTCACCTTGAAGAAATCAGTGGTTCAAATTAAGATGGAGGACAGAAGGAGGAAAAGATTCTGCCTGTGAATTGGTGATAAACACCCACAATGCACACTTGACATTTTTATACCCACAACGGTAGGTGAATACCAGGGCCTCTGGTGTTGAAGCCCTAAAGGAAAAGAAGGCAGTCTGGGAAGACAGGGACTGGAATTTCTGCAAACGTAACACCCAGAGGTATTAACCAAAATGATCCCTTTCTTCAAAGCAAAGATGTCACAGTCCTGAGGCTCCTTTACCTGCTCACAGAGGGATCGGTACCCATTCTCCTCTAATCGGTCCAGCTCAAAAGTCTCCCCAAGGAGTGGGTTGAATGGCTTGCTGGTACGGAAGACAGTAGTGGAGTAGGAGGACACGGTGAAAGCTGCAACATAACAGAGCTGTTCTAGAGAGTTCTCACATTTTGCAGCACGGTCTAACAGCTCATGGTATTCCAGGTCTTCAGTGAGGCGCTGAAGCATGGATAAGGGCTCATTAAAGTTCACCTGTCAGGAAAAGAACAGATTTAAAAACTTTGCCCACACATCTATAAGAGACAGTTGAATGTTTCTGCAGGTAGAGAGACATATCAAGATGTTAAGATGATAAAGTAAATCACTGGGAAGAAAAGAGGCCTTTGCTCAGGAGACCAGCTCTAAGATCTAACCTACAAGTGATGCACTCTTCCCTGGTCAACTGTCCATATCGACGAGCGGTATAAATCACTCTTTTCATTTATTTCACTAACTGCAAGCTCTCTGAGATGGGAACCATGCCTCTTTGTTCATCTCTGCATACCTGAGAGCCATTGATGCCTCACCCATAGGAAACCATCATCAAATAGGTATAGAAAGAATGAATAAAAGAAGAAATGTATTTTAGCACAAGTATGTCCAGAGATGAAATGAGGTATTTAAAATTCTTGAGGAAGAAAAGAAAGGGTAGCAAATTATAAGTACAGGCTTGTCCTGACTGGTGAAAAGAAAACATTACAAAAGTTAGCTTCTTACTCCTGGATGAGACAATTGGTAATTTTTTTTTTAAAGATTTTATTTATTTATTTGACAGAGAGAGAGAGAGAGAGATCACAAATAGGCAGAGAGGCAGACAGAGAGAGAGGGGGAAGCAGGCTCTCCACTGAGCAGAGAGCCTGACATGGGGCTCGATCCCAGGACCCTAGGATCATGACCTGAGCCGAAGGCAGAGGCTTAACCCACTGAGCCACCCAGGCGCCCCTCTAATTTGGTTTTTTTTAGGATTTTTTTTTTTTTTTTTGGTGAGATAGAGTGAGCAGGAGGGGCAGAGGGAGAGGGAGAAGCCCACTCCCACTGAGCAAGGAGCCCGATGCAGGTCTTGATCCGAGAACCCTGGGATCATACCTGAGCTGAAGGCCAACACTTAACTGACTAAGCCACCCAGGTGCTCCTCAATTGCCAATTATTGATTCAGTTCTACATCAGGCCAGGATTCTGGTTTCTTCTCTGAGGCTGGACAGTTGTGTTCTGGACCGGGGTGCTCATGATAGGGGCTGACTGGGGGCTTCGAGTGTTTCTGCCTTTCCAGTTTCAGAGCCAACTTAGGGCTCTCAACCACAGGATGAAGCAAGTTTATGTGTGCTTCTGTAGGGGAGATGTTCATTCATTCATTTATTCCCTTATGAATTCCACACTTATTGAGCGCTCATGTGTGCCAGATCCTATACTACCCACTGGGCAGAGAGAGATGTGAACAAAAGAGACATTCTCTCTCCATCCCACAAAAAAGAGTTAGCTTCTAAACTGACTGTTTGGGATGTAAGTAAGATGACTTTAATACTTAAAAAATTATTATAACAACAGGTTAGGCTCCCAGGCTGGCCCACAAAGCTTACTTTAGCTTTACAATACAGCAATCTTGCTGAACAAGCCTGCGTATCATTAGCCTGAGTTCTGAATCCAGAGAACAGAGGGAGGAGGGAAACAATTCCCTTCCTATTGACTAGAGCTGGCCCGGAGCACATTTCAGTTAAAACAGACAAAAACACTTCTCTTTCCTGTGGTCCCGCCTCTTTTTGTGCATTTTTGTCCAACCTCCTACCCACCAATCTCTGAGGCACACAGTACCCTAATATTTACTGTCCTCCCAATTGGGAAGTGTCTTGTAACTTTTACTATAACAAACTTTAAAAAGGGAAAAATTTACCTGAGATGCCATTACCCAAAGATAACCATTATACTGCCATGTTTATTTCTATGCACTTATACATTTAAAAAATGAAAAACAGGCTAGAGCCTGCTTTTTCTCTGAGAAATACACCCAGCATCGCTGTGAATATTTCCCAGTGAACACAGAGCCACTGAACCAATAACAGAACACTTCCCTTTTGGGGGCAGCTGGGTGCCTCGGTTGGTTAAACATCTGCCTTTGGCTCTGGTCATAATTTCAGGATCCTGGGATCGAGCCCCACATTGGGCTCTGCACTCAGTGGGGAGTCTGTTTCTCTCTCTCCTTCTCCCTCTGTGCGCGCTCTCTCTCTCTCAAATAATAAAATAAAATCTTAAAAAAAAAAAAGAGCACTCCTCTTTTGGGAAGTAGGATCTAACCTGCCTTAACTAAAACAGGGCACCACACTCCAAAACCATCCTCTTGATGCCGAGAGACACTTAGAGAAAAACAGTAGAAGAAAAAATTTGCACACTGAGGGGTAATGGACTAACACAGCTCAAACCCTCGAGTCTTCTTTACAGAAGGTACTTAGAAACTACGCTGACAAAATCTGCCATTAGCAGAATTTCAGGCAACACGAAGTAATGCTTCCGCGCATGTTGAGGAACACGGGACAAACAGTGTGCTCCCCTGGTGGCTACAAGACATACGGGCACAGCCTGGGCCTGGAATCAATGCATTTTTTTTTAAAATTTTATTTATTTATTTGAGAGAGCACGAGAGAGAGCATGAGAGGGGAGAAGGTCAGAGGGAGAGAAGCAGACTCCCCATGGAGCTGGGAGCCCGATGAGGGACTTGATCCCGGGACTCCGGGATCATGACCTGAGCCCAAGGTAGTCGCTTAACCAACTGAGCCACCCAGGCACCCCTGGAATCAGTGCATCCTTAAGCCCTTGCTGTTCTTCACACACACGCAGCCCCGGCTCCCAACCACTGTTCCAGGAACCAGAGTTTCTCTAAAGACACCCAGCTTTTCATATTGGTCATTTTGTCAGTCAGAGGCCCAACAGGGAAACAAATGAACCTGTGAATTTAAAGCAGAAGGAAGGAGGGAACTCATTACACGGCTGACGGAGACTTAGGCGGCCGAAAAAGACAACTTGGAGATCACAACAGCAGGAGGCTGTGAGCCCGGGGCTGGAGGGATGAAGAGAAGCAAGTGGTAGAACCAAGGCCTAGAGGCCCCTAGCAGAAGCTGAAGCCTCAGGGAAGCCAGTAGAAACCAGAGCCACGCAGCCACCGCCAAAGCGCCGCCCAGGAGAATGCACGCCCGGGGTCCCCCCCTTCCTCTCCCGCCACTCCCCAAGTCCTACTGGTGCCTTGCACCGGTGGAGCGCAGCCGGCTGCCAAGGCACAGAACCTGAGAAACAGCCTGGAGGAACCAGCTCTCCTGTGACCCCCCCACAGGGCAGGCAAAGGGCGAGGACTCGAGCTTCGGGCAAACAGGAACAGGACTGCACACCTCTAGCGGCAATGTCAACAAGGAACTAATGGTAAAGGGGACAGAGAGGTCACCTAGATGCAGAAGTTATTTCTAAGCAAGAACTGCATTTCTGAGGCTGCAATGACCCGCCTTTCCAGCCCACCTTCCCACTACTTTCTGCAAGGCACCAGAAAAGTAGGGCTTCTTTTCAGGCCCCCCACAAACCAATAATTTTGTGTGTGTCCAGGATGCTAACTCATGGCCTTTTCTTGTCCGGAGGTCAACACTTTTCTAACAAAAATCCTACATACTTACCTATAAATCAATTAGTTTTCTAAGACCCAGTTAATTAATTACTTCAACCTCTGCTAACTGGTATACGTGAGCCAGGCACTGGCTAAGCATCAATGATATGAAGACCAGTGAGGCACAGTCTCTACCCATGAGGAACGCAGTCTGTGGAGAAGCAGAAGCCACACGCTGGTCCCCAAGACTCAAGAGGGAAGGAGAATACTTTCCATATTTCTGTATGCTACCCCGACTCTCCTTTCTTCCCCTCTTCTGCAAGAAATAGAACCCTTGGGCACCTTGGTGGCTCAGTGGGTTAAAGCCTCTGCCTTCGGCTCGAGTCACAATCTCAGGGTCCTGGGATTGAGGCCCGCATCGGGCTCCCTGCTCAGTGGGGAGCCTGCTTCCTCCTCTCTCTCTCTGCCTGCCTCTCTGCCTACTTGTGATCTCTCTCTCTGTGTCAAATAAATAAATAAAATCTTGGAAAAAAAATGAATAAATAGAACCCTGCAATGTTTAACTAGGCCACGCCACTGAAGGTAGGAGTCCCCTTTGCCAGCTGTGGCCATCTAACTAAGTGAAATTAGTTTATGCAATTTCCAGGAAGTACTCTTCACACGCAGGGCATGCCCTTCTCTTTCCTTCCTCCTGCAGACTGGAATGAGACGCTGATGGTCCCAGCTAGAGCACTCACTTCAGATCAAGGAACTGAGGCCACAGGTACTAGAGCAACAGGGTAAGAAGAAGCCTGGTCCCGAGAGTGTGGAGTACAGTACCAGCCCTGGATCCCCTACTTCTGGACTTTAACAGAAGAATGCTAAGCTAGTATTTGTTTAGGGTAGGGGTTGGCCAGCTTTTTCTGTAAAAGGTTAGATAGTAAATATTTATATGGCCCTCAAAGCCGAAATATTTCCTATCCCATATGACACTGCCACATGGCCCCTGTCGCAGCTACTCAGCACTGCTGCTGTAGGGTGAAAGCAGCCACAGACAAGACAAGCGTTAACGAGCATCACTGTATTCCAATAAAACTTAAGGGACACTAACATCTAAACTTTATATAATTTTCCTATCACAAAATATTATCCTGTTTTTTATTCTTTTGAAATATTTAAAAATATAAAAACTATTCTTAGCTTGCAGGCTGATATGGCAGCCAGATTTGGCCTTGAGGCCCACAGTTTGCTGACCCTGGGTTTAAACAAGCACTTTAAATTGATCCTAAATGTAACTGATACACTGGTACAACACCAGGCAGACAGGAGGCAACTCAGTAAATGCTTGTGGAATGACTGAGCAATGGAACCTACTGGAACACAAGGTAGAGCCATCTCCCCCTGACCAGAGGCATGGGTGAAAGCTTGCTAACTGACATAATGCTACAGCTGAATCCTCAAGGCGATTAGCCACGGGGAAAAGAAAAGTCGCACAGGTGCACGGGGAGCTGATGGAAGTTTGGGCAGAGAGAGCAGTTGTGCAAATGCCCTGAGGGGGAAAAACCAAGATGCCTCTGCCTAGCTGAAGGAGACTCTGAATGACTAGATCAGCAGTATGGGTGGAGCCTGGTCCAAGGGAGGAAGTACCAGGCCCACTAAGGAATCTGGACTACGCTCAAAGCAAAAAAGGATCCAGTTAAGGATTTTAGGCTAAAGAGTGACATGACTACATTTGTAATTTTTAAAAAGGCCATTTTGGCAACAGTGTGGACAGACTGGAGGAGGAGGGCAGGACAGGAGGCAGGGTAGTGAGCCCAACTTCACCCTGGAGATGGTCCTCATCTTCCCAGACGGAACAGACTGTTTTTGTTCTATACTCCCCAAGCCTGTGTGTGGCTAGTACTTCCCATAACACTACCATAGAGAGTAAAATTTTTTACCTGCTTTCATGTCTGTCTCTTTTAAACTACATGCTTTTTGAAAATAGAAACTATGCTGCATTTATCTGTGCATGCCCCCAACACACTGAGCTTAGGAATCTGCTCGTGTCATTAAACAAATGTATCTGATTCGACGTGATCTGGAAACACACCAGACCCAAAGACTACATTAAAGCAGCTAATTTTAAGGGATGGTTTACGACAATAAGGGTAACGAAGACCACGCCACACACGAGCTGCCTCTCAAGTGCGTGGGGCTTGTCACAGGAGCACTCTTCCTACTGTGGCCCAAGAGCCCCCCC
>LNAC01000293.1:375874-389356 GCA_002007465.1 Ailurus styani | reverse complement strand
CCCCCCGCCGCCAACCGCCCCGGGGCAGAGCCCAGGTGTGTGAGAGCCTCACCGGCATGGGGATCTTCGAGAGTTCTTTTCCGATGCAGTTCTTCATGATGCTCCATAAATTGAGGCTATAGTTTGGCTTGTATGGTATTCTAGTTCTCTTTTCCTTCTTGGTCTCTTCCAGCTGATGTTTGTACTAAGGGCAAAAACAAAGCCATTCAATCACCCACAAAGAACAGAACAGCTGGCATTTATAAGCTTCCCTTCCCCCATGTTAAAAAAGAATCAGTATTTCTGTTTCTTGTAGGGCTTTGCAAGCAAATCCTGGAAGATCATGGCCACGTCGCTCAGCCGATGGCTCCCAACGGAATGTTACCTGTTCGTCCAGGCTGATGTCACTGCTGGCTCCACTGATGTTGCTGCCAGTACGTCTACACAGGTGGGAAACATACAGGAATTAGAACAAGGGTCGACAACAAGAGTTTGGCCCTCGCCAGGTCTCTACAAAGTGGAATGCAAAGCACACCGCACAAACTTAGCAATGCGTGACCAAATGGCAACACTTAGATTAGAATACGCATGAATTTAAACATCTCCAGAGGACCCGCTCATGGAAAAAAGGTGAGAGTTTTCCACTCATTTAAGGAAGAGTCCAGATCTTAGTTAACATCGACGACAACGATAGTCCCACTGAAACATTTCTCAACTCTGATGGTCGGATGTACTCGTTTTGGGGGAGTCAAGGACAACTTACTTGTGGCCCAAATTTTCAGGCATGGTGATGATCTCAGGAGCATCAAAAAACTCATTCTCATCATCCTCATCACTCATGTCTCCTTTGCCAGAGCAGCACTGATCTGCAAAGAGAAGGAAGACCATTCGTTTACTTCAGCTCAGTTTACCAAAATCCGGCTCAGCAGGAGCTTGACCACACTGACTACCACATAGCAACACATGGTAGAGAGCAGTGGAAAGCCAGAAGAAGTAAACAGCTCCAGTTAGTTCCCTGGCACAGGAGTCACCGATCCTGGAGAGTCTGCAGGTCTGCTATCGACGGCAGAGAACCACCTGGCTCTTGTCTGAACAGGCCACCCCAGAGCCAAGCGACTTACCTTTTCCAGAACCAGCACTGCCAGGAGTGTTGGCCGGCAGCACCGTGGCCCCCCGGAAGGCCCTCTCCAGGTGATTGTGTTGCTTCGCCAGCTGCTCCAGGGTCTCCTCCAGCCGGATCCGCTGGTCTCTTTCATACTGGAGGGACTTCTGCCACTTTTTACTATGGGTCTGGGCTAACATGAGGAAATCTCTGCAGGCCTGTGTGGAGAAAGAGTTATGCTCGACTCAACTAGTCAGAGATTTCCCTGAGGCCCCTGTTAGCCCATTAAGTAACCATATTCTAGGAACTTTCGCAAATTCCAGTGAAAGACTCCTTTTAATTCCACAGTATCGGGGACAGCCAGCTCTGTGATGCAATCAAGGTCAACCCCAGAAAAAAAAAATGAACATGGTTGTCACGGTTCCTTTATATATTCCTGGTCATGAGGCCCAAACAAATGCCAAATGAGCAGTAAACCTCGACACGGTATTTGTGGCAACATCGCAAAGGGCAACTATGTGAACTGAACCAAAAGAAGCGATCTACTGACTAAAAGAAAGACGAGGACAAGCAGAGGATGACCGCTTTCAATACATTCCTGACCACACTCAGGTCACCTAAAGCTGAGGAACGCAGATGCTGAGAAAAGGGAATCTACCCTGAATTAGATCAAAATGGGGGAAAGTAGCTGGTTTTTATTTTGGTCACAAAGAGAGACAACTGACCTTAAAAACTAGAAGCCTACATGAGGCATCAAAGAAGGGATCTACAGACAAAATGCAGACCTGCTCATATTACCTCCTTCACTGGCTCCCTGCGGGGAACCTAAGGGCCCTTCAGGTATGGCCACCACGTGCCTTGTTTCCTCCTCCCCAGGCAGCTGGACCTACCCCTGTGCGCGACAGTGGAGCCACACTGACCTGCTCACCACTTCTCGGACACGTATTTCTTTCGGGCCTGCCGACCACACGCATACACTAGTTGCTTTGCCAGGAATGTCTTTTCCTACCCGCTTCCTCGACTTGGCTAAGTCCTCTTCATTCTTTAAGATCTATGGCAAATGTTCCTTCTGTGATGATTTCGTAAGTAGCCAATCCTTCCTCTGCATTTCCATAGCACTTTGCACACGCTTCTGTTTTATACCATCCACGTGGTATTGTGACTGATTTTCTGTCTCTCCAGGTGGATTATGAGCAACTTGAATGCACCATTTATATCTCATTTACATACATATCTCCAGCTCCTAACTTAGTTGCTTTGTACATTGTAGAAGCCTGATAAAGTCTGCTTAATAAATAATGAAGAAAGGAAGCAACGTAAGCTTAAAAATCTATGCCCTGTTACGGAGAAACTAAAAGGTAAACAGAACATCTACTCCCATGGTTTCAACCTTTGCCTATAGGCTAGTGTCTACGAAATCAGTAATTCTAACTCCGCATTCATGGAGACAGGATATCCAATTGTCTATCCAATGGTTCAAAGTAATCTCAAAATCCCTGGATCCCAGAGTGAACTCACCACGTTCCCTTTCTGACTCTGCTTCTCCCTTTGGTGTCTGTTCTCCACACCAAGGACAGGATCAGGGCCCTTCCCCTGCCCAAGCCAGGAAACTAAGAGGCACCCTTGATTCTTACTTTTTCTTCCCTCCCCACTTCCAATTATCAAGTCCTACTGATTCTTCTTTAATATTTCTAGGATCTGTGTACCCTCTTTCCATCCTCCAAACTCAGAGGAGTTCCATTGTTGGGCCTCTAATCACAGCTCCATCCCACTATCTAGCTATGGAATTTGGGCCAAGTTATTTATTTAACCTATTTATTTAAACCTATGTAAACAAAGAACCACCACAGCAACCATCTCCAAGATTGTCGCTTTACAGGTAAAGCACTTAGAAATCTGAGGCTCACAGTAAGCACTCAATAAGGCGTTAGCTATTACAGTTAAGCCTGCATCAAAATCGGTCTTATCCTCTTCTAATCCACTCTACCAAGCCCATTTAGTAGGATTTGTACCCCATCCGCTCCCCCACACTTAATCCCTTGCCAGCCTTATCTCTAGCTACTTCCTTGTTCTAACAGTCAATTAGTTTTCAGACTGGGAGAGAGGGAAGGATCTGCATAAACCACATCCGCACCTAGATGAGTTCTCCCTCACTTATTTTAAGAATTCTGATCATAACTAAAGTTTAGTGAAAGGCAATTATGTCAAGCACTTTGCTGAGCCCTTTACATTAATTATCTATAGAAGCTTTTCAACAATCCTTTGAGCCGCTACTAGTATCACCACCGTGTACAGAAAAGTAATTGAGTTCACAGAGGAAGCAGGTTATGTAGATAGCTAAGGCAGCTGGACTTCAGGCCCCCAAGCTCTATATTGCCTTTTTTCACAGGAAGAGTCTCTTTGGTCTTTCAGAACTTAGATGAGGAGTTACCTTCCCTAATCTTCTACTCTTCCTGGTCTGAGCTGAACACCTCCGATAGCCTATATAGACCACAGCAGCCTGTGCCCCTTTCTATCATGACCCTTAGCACACTCTATAATGATCCATTACTTCTCTGTCCCCTCACTACAGAATAATTTCCCTGAGGGCAGGGACCTGCATGTCCACATTTGTTTTATATCCCCTAGCATAGTGCCTAGAACCCAGATGGTGCTCCACAGATGTTTCCTGAATAAGCAAATGGATACACTAACAGTATCAAATGTATTTCCCAGGTTAGATTCACTTTGGTAGTAAGAACAGCTATGTCCTAAGCAATTAAGAAACTGAGTGAAATGTATTCTTCTTTTGATAAAACTTCCCCTGTTCTGAGATGTGAAGTTAGCATGTTAATTTTAAGGCCTTGCCACTATCACCGAAAAGGTACCAAGGAAAAAACACAAGGATAAAATCACCCATTTCAAGCAACGACCAGCTATGAAGGAGGCATAGGCGGTACACTGGGGAGAACAGAATGAAAAAACAGAACCTACCTCTGATTGCCAAAGGATCGCTCCCTTAGATAAAAACTCTGAACATTTATAACTTGGGGAAGAAGAACTGCCCCGAGGAACAAAGATGAGCAAATTTTTCAAAAGAAAAATCCAACCTCAGTTTCAGTTTTAAGAGAAATTTTTTTGATCAAGAGGTGTTTGATTTAGTTAATGTGTCACATCAGAGGAGAAGAAAACGTGCCACGGAGCAGGGATAAAAGGCAACATGCACTGTCGGGAGACTGGTGCCACCGGAGTTGTTCCATCTAAAAACTGTATTTACTTACTACTGGTGGGTATTGACCTGTATGATTTATGACGTTTTCCCGATCATAAGAGGACCTGAATAACAGGCATACAGTCACTAAGAAGTGGACAGTTTAGAACAAGAGCACACGATCAGACATTAGAAACACAAGCACGCGTACTGATGGGCCGGATGGTCTTGGGAGACAGCTGATCTTCCTGCAGTCCTTAAGTGGACAAAAATAATCAGCCTCTTCTACCTGGAGTGTGAATCAGAGCATTGAAGAAAATGTTCAGCACTGCAGAAAATGGTATGAAAATCAAGGTTATCACAACTTTCTATTGAGTAACAAAGGGGTTTTAAGTGAGAAAAACTACATTTTCCACTGGTCACAAGAAAAAACCTTTGATCTCTAGAAGCCATGAACTAAACTAGTTCTAAGCAGGTATCTTACTATTGCTCCCTGAACAAGGGAAAATCTGGCCCTGGTGAGGAGGTAATTTCATCCCATTTAATTGGACAGGGGCAAACGAGCATAGCCCTTTCTCAGAAAATCCGTTTCACTTGCCTTACGACATATCCTCTGGTGGTCTTCTGTGCAAGTTAACGGAAACAACTCGCCAGTCACAGTAGAGGAGAAACAGCGCTATTTAAACCATGTCTGCATTTCACACCTATCACCCAGTTTCTGAAATACATCCCAAGGACCGCCATGCTCTGAGCTTACCTGGAGCCCTGTACCCAAGCCGCTGAAGTATTCCACACAGCCACCCAAGGTCAGAGTCATAATAAGACAGAAACATTGGTTCCCTCTTTTGGAAAGCAAAGTACCCAAATTTGAGTCTTTTGTCTTATCACCCAGAATTACCCCTGACATCAAGGGCAAGAGATGGGGCTAACTAGTATTATAAAGTTCCCACTAGTACCTGGCCAGCCCCCACTTACCACACCGTGGGCCAGAACTAGCAAAGGACGCTAAGACTCCCAACTGGAAGCTCACACACGACAGTGGAAGGGACTCACGGAGACCGCTCAGATCCAACAAATCAGGTTAGATAAAAACAAATAAACAAAAACCGCAACCCAGAGAGGTTCAGGGACTCAGCTAATATCACCATCAGATGTCCTGCTGGGTGCAGGAGCAAGGCTGGGCCCCTGGCCTCCTAACGAAGTCCCAGGTTGGAGTGGACTGTGTGAGCAGAGCAGGAAAGTCATTCCACCTGCGCGGCCTGTTCTCTTTCACGAAACAAACAATGCAACTTAAGTCCCCTGAGCAGCGAAGCAGGACCTACTGTTCCCTGCTTTCTCAATTCCGATTGTCACCGCCCGGCGAGTGGGGAGAACTACACTCCGAAAAGGGAAAGAATGAAAAGGCGACCCGGGCGCCAGGGGTACTCACGTTGATCATGGCATTGGACGTTATCCTGAAGAGTGTGGCCCGTTCGTTGACCTGCTTGATCTTCTCGTTGCTCTCGGCGGGCAGCCGCAGGGACTCGAGCTCGCTGAGGGAGCGCTGCAGCGCCGTGCCGTGCTTGGCTATCAGGTCGTTGCATGTGCTCAGGTCCTCCACTTTGCTGGACAGCGTCCGCAGGGTGTTCTGCAGCTCCGTCTTGTCGGTTTGTGACACAGACTCTTCATCTCCTGACTCATCTGTACGAGCCAAAGGGGGAGTCGGTTACGTGACTCCAGAGCTGAGAGTCGGAACCCCACCAACTCCGTCCCCAACTAAACCCGCCCTCCTCGCGCTGGGCCTTCTGACCAACCGAGAGCTGGCTGTCACCAGATGATTGGGCTCTGATGTGGTCCACGGCACACCCCCCCCCCCCCCCGTACCACAAACACCCAGGCTGGTTCTTCCTTTTTTTCCACTGGGACACACAACACGAAGCATTCGTCTTGCTTGTGCTTTTCTTTTTTCTTCTAGTTTTATGGAGTCATCACTGACACATAGCACTGCATAATGATTTGACTTATTTATATTAACAAATGATTATCACAATGAATTTAGCTAGCATCCATCATCTCAAAAATGTTTCTTTTCCTTGTGATGAGAATTTCTAGGATGTAATCTCTTTGCAATTTTCAAATATACCACATAGTGTTAACTATGGTCATCGTGCAGGGGCGCCTGGGTGGCTCAGTCGGTTAAGTGTCTGCCTTCTACTCAGGTCACGATCCCAGGGTTCTGGGTTTGAGCCCCACATCAGGCACCCTACAGAGCCTGCCGCTCCCCCTGCTTGTGCTCACGCACACTCTCTATCAAATAAATAAATAAAATCTTAAAAAGACAAAACTATAGTCATCATGTTCTATGTTACATCCCAGTATTTATTTATCTTATAACTAAAAGTCTGTACCTTTTGTCCGTCTACATTCAATTTCCCCACCCTCCCATCCCTAGGCTTCTTCAAGGTGCCAACACTCTGGCCCCACCCCAGAAATTGATTGGGCTGGTGTGAGGCCAGGCCCAGGAACCTTCATTTTGAATAAGCTGCCCAGGCCATTCTGATGCACACACGAAGTCTGAGAACCAATGATCCCTGGAAGACAGGATGGAGAAGCTAAATGGCTCCTGGGACTAGGAATGAATTGTTGAGCCTTGTAACTCAAGCTTGAGGGTTCCAATCCAGTCCAAGCTGATCATTACTACAAATCCACCATCATCCTTTGGGTGATGGGTGAGCCCCGAGCCCTGTATGCATTGGGCTGTGAAGTGCAGTCTGGCTCTTTGTAAGCAATGTCCACATCACGGAAAGACTCATTAATTTACCTTTTCCAAAGGAGAGCTCAGGAACTTTGTGATGAACTCATGTGACACTAAAGCCACCCCTGCACTGAAAGTAATGCAAGGTGTTCTGTTAAGTGACCCTCCAACAGTACGTCAAACAGAGGGCCATGCTGTATCTCTCGCTATCAGTTCTGTACCCTAAACTCTGCAACTGCAAAATGCTTTTCTAGCAGTGTCACTCCCTTTGGGGGAGCTAACATCAGCACTAAAATCAAAACAAAAGAAAGAAGGAAAGACCTCCCCTAGCTGCCAGCCCAAGAGGCAGGACTAAAGTCAAAATATGACCTGTTATAAGAAAAACTTACAATGTGGTCAGTTTTCCTTTCACTGTTTAATAGATATTAAATATAGTGTGGGGAAATGACAGGGGCTAAGAAAAACAAGAGATGAACGAAAGCCAGCAGGTGACCATCCTGGTCAGCTCTGAGTGGACAAGCTCAGTGTGATTCAACTATCAACAAGTGGGGCAGGGGAAATCCCACCATTTTCCTTGAAGAAATATCAAAACATGTGTAGACCACTCTTTTTAGTGAAAGTAAGGTAGCAAACAAAAGATTTTTCATAGAAAGTATGCCATACAAGGTTTCCGGCAATCTGTAAAGACTATTTGTTTCCATTCAGAAGATACTTAAGTAAGAAAATGCCAGGAGAAAAGAAAAAAGTAAGGACAGAATCTAACTGTGAGTTATAATAATCTTAAGATGGACCTAGCGATAAAATTTTTTTTTAAAAGATTTTATTTATTTGTCAGAGAGAGAGAGAGAGCACAAGCAGGCAGAGTGGCAGAGGGAGAGGAGGAAGCAGGCTCCCTGCTGAGCAAGGAGCCCGATGTGGGACTTGATCCCAGGACCCTGAGATCGTGACCTGAGCCGCAGGCAGAGGCTTAACCCACTGAGCCACCCAGGCATCCCATAAATATTTCTTTCCCCAAATTTTAAGGTAGTCAAATGGCATTAAAAGCCAACAGGACAACTGTTATGCCTCTATGACAGTTTCTCAGCCTCGGTGCTACTGACATTTGGGCCCAGTTAACTCTTCGTTGTGAGGGCTGTCCTGTGCAGCCTCCCCAGCCTCTACTCCCTCAGCTACAACCACAGAAATATCTCCAGACACTGCGCAGGGCAGAAATGCCCAGGTGAAAACCACCACTCCGGGAGAAATACCAAGCGATGAGAAGCCCAAGTCAGTGAGATGGGTGAAAATTAACTGACGGTGAGGGATAAAATAAGGTATGTGCCAGGGCGCCTGGGTGGCTCAGTGGCTTAATTCTCTGCCTTCGGCTCAGGTCATAATCTCAGGGTCCTGGGACTGAGTCCTGCATGGGGCTCTCTGCTCAGTAGGGAGCCTGCTTTCTCCTCTCTCTCTCTGCCTGCCTCTCTGCCTACTTGTGATCTCTCTCTGTCAAATTAATAAATAAAATCTTAAAAAAAAATAAGGTATGTGCCTAGGAGGGGCAAACAGGAGCTCCCCACACATGGCGTTCTCTGCTCCCTACCCGATTCGGCCAGCATCTTCACAGCCTTCGCCTTGGCCAGTTCCAGGGCCGTCACCCAGCGCTGCCGCTCCACCTCTGAGCTTGCCTTCAGATGGTAGGTCTGAGCTCCACCATTGGAGATGATGAAGTTGCAGGAGTCCTCCACGGTGATGTTGGCCGTGGCGAGGTTGATGGTACCACGGCAGGTGTGTCTCATTTCGGCCTTTGATCTGAAATCATGACACAAAGACCAGCTTAGGTAGAAAGCGGACGGGGAGGGGGGTGGTTTATCCTTCACCACTTTCCTTGTCTTCTCTTAGCTCTAAGCCTTTTAAAAATGCCGCAGCCTTAGGAAACAGCAAGTTCTACTATTTCCCTTGCACGGCTCCCTAAAATTCCAGAAACAATCGGCAGGGATTTCCTTTCACAGCCATTAAGTGGTGTTTCTGAGTCAGATTGTATTGCTCTGCTGTTCCTCTCACCCTCGGCTTTTTAGAAAGAGCCTTGATGGAAGGCTATCTTAATTCAGCAATTTTAAGTGTATAATTAATGCAACGAGTTCTGATAAATGTATACAATTGTGTAACCACCTCCACAATCAAGATGTTGAACATGTCCACCACGCCAAAAAAAGTTCCCTCATTACCCTTTTATAGTCAGGAATTACTTCTTACTTAGCAAGTTATAATTTTAAAATAGTGATTTATGGGGCGCCTGGGTGGCTCAGAGGGCTAAGCATCTGCCCTCAGCTCAGGTCATGATCTACAGTTCCTGGGATCGAGCCCCACGTCAGGCTCCCAGCTCAGCAGGGAGTCTCCTACTGCCACTCCCCCTGCTTGTGCTCTCTCTCTCAAATGAAAAAATAAAATTAAAAAATAAAATAAAATAAGATTTATAAACTCACACAACAAAATTTCTTGTAACACTCTCCCTCAGAGAAAGAATAGCTCCATTTCACACATACTGAACAACCCCCCTCCCTAACCTCAACTTGGCTCAAATGAGAATTGTCACACTATGCTTAGAATTATATTGCAGCAGTGTGAGGCACAATGAGATGCTTAGGGTATTAAATATTGACTACAGCTCAAATGATATAAAAGAGGAATAACTAGCTTTCCGGGGGAGTAAAGAAAGAGTGATCATAAAAGAATCACCAGGGAGTATAATCTTTGGGGAATATGCTCTTTCCAAAGATCCACTGACCTCTATTGGTAAGAACTCCTAAGCCATCCTATTAATAGCTAGGAAAGATTCGGCAAATCTGTTCTCAGAGGATTGGGTGTAAAAATTGTCCCCATCTCTACTGACAGTTCTATTAATAGACTAACTTTTGAACTTTACATCACTACTTGGTGACAACAAGCTACTTCATGGGAAATACCAAGCTGCTAGCACAATTGTGTATACCTTGCAAACTGAGCTAATTTCTCCACCACCCTCGGGGTAATGCCCAGAGACCTGCATGTTGAGACCACAGTTTTCCCTGACCAACTTGGAACATAAGAGGTCAAAGTCCTTTGCCAACTGCCACAGTGCAGAGCAGAGCCATGTCCCTTTCACTGGAGCCAAGCAGCCCCACACACCTGGCACATCCAGAATTCCTGCATGCCAGAAATGACACACGCCCCATCTCCAGAAACTAAGACTTGATATGTTTGAGAAAGTCTGTTTACTGTGCTTAGGGAGACAGATTTGCTATTGTTCAGTGTGTCACATGAAACTGGTTTTTCTTCCTCAAATGCACAAATGAGCAGTATGGGATGGCAAGGGGGTTCTCAATGGACTGGGCCATTTTCCATCCCCTGCACCTGCCACACTGTAATGTGAATCCCTGTTTTTTTCTATTCTTACCTCCCCTCCCCCCGCCCCCAAGCTTCAGTTACATTATGAATAATGCAGGCCAAATTTCTGACCCGCAGCTGACAGGCCAGCTCACCCTCGCTTTCTGCTCCAAAGGTGCTACTTGGACTTTGTACCATGTTCCTCACTATCTGTTGGTACTTTTCACCAGGCACTTCCTACGAATCTCTTCTGCCTGGGTCATCTTCATGAACTAAAGGAGTTTCTCAAATCCCATAAAGCCTGTAGCGGTTTTAGAAATACCAAGAAACCTCAGGAGTAAGGCGGGCTTGACTCAGGAGCTCTTGGGTTCAGGCAGATACACCTATGTTTATAGATGATTAGTACAGAGGCTGGAAAGATATAATTTTCAGAGTGCAAGATACGTTCTTCAGTCCTACAGTATCAATTAGGTGGTACTTTCTGTCTAGAAAGTTCCTAAAAAGTCCAGCCAAAACAATAACTCAATCTCTGGAAGCTAGTCAGGAAAACTAACACTATGGCCGTGTCACCATGTGTCTGGGAAAGATGGGGTTCTACATATGGTTTTAAGTAGTGGGACACCCACGTAACTGTATGTAAGGAAGAACAGGATGGGTAGAAAGAGGGAAGTGGCCCGCCAAAGCCCACTGGGACAGTTCATCACAGGCTGGGCCTAAGAAATACATGATCTCAGTTAAAAAGAAAACAGCATTCTATAAAAGGCGTATAGAGGAGATGACAGGTTATGGAGGCATGAAAAGTGGGAAGAATGACAATTTAGCTAAATAACTCTAAAGAGTGGGAACCCAAAGAACCCTGTTAAGAAGAATAAAGTACCAATGTAGTCGGTAGGAAGTACTTAAACGTGATTTTGAAGGTAGTGCACAGATTTGATAACCCCGGTTCCTGCTGCTTGGTTGGTTTGTGGGTGGGACCATCTTAGCTGGCAAAGCCAGGCCTATGCACATTTCCCAATATGTGGTTTGGTATGACTTGGAAGGAGTTTGATCTGTAGTCAGACAGGTACCACTAGCTCTTATAAGAGAAAAGTGAAAAGTGGTTACAAATACCCAAAGAGACAGCAACATTTAAGTTCTTAATGTCCAGCCAATATCAATACTGATTAAGACTGGACCTGACCAAAGAATCAACTGGCCTGGGGATCTGGTAAGAACTTAGATGAGAAAAAATGGCCACCCAGTAAGGCCAGCAGCTGACACATAACTTCTGAAGATGAGGAATCAATTTTAATAGTGATTTACAAGCCAAGTTATGATACGAATCAACTGAACGTTAGAATCATAGTCAGTGTAACAGGAAAACAGGACTTGAGTAGGGGAAAAAATTTGGAACACACTAAAATGTTAGATGTGTGATCTAACACTAAACTGATCATCCTGGATGAATACTTAGAAAGGGTTAAAATTAAAATCAATTCTGAATATATAATAATGCAGATGACACACACAACTGTTCACAACGTGGCTTAAGCAGTGAGGATGTGCTAAGGCATTTTCCACTGGTACAGACTAGGTAAGAACGTGTTCTTACTTCAACAACCTCCAACTCCCACCTTCGATTTCCCCTCAAAATTCTCTAAGAGCTGATACAATGGAGTTGATGGAAGAGATTCATTCACTCTAACTCTCCTGGTGGCAGAATGACTAGCTGCAGAGGAAGAGAGAGAGTGAGCTGTTGTTCTTAACAGCGTTTGGGGTCTCAAGTAGGGTGGCCTTTATAAAAAGATTTCAATTAGAAATGCCATTATATTAAGCAAAGTCTCCCTTAAAGGAGACTAATATATTTTGTATAAAGTACACACAGTAACTGTGCTCCAGAAACTTACTTGCTATAGGCAAGCAACAATCTCTATTATCGGACTGATTCATGTAACACTAATCTGGGTTTTAGGTTATGTTGGTGTGAAGAGAACTAGTTTCAAATCGTGACTCCTTAAGACCTTGGAAAAGTTGCCCAGCTAGGTCTCAGCCTCATCAATAAGATGGGAATATTTCCTAACTCCCAGGGTTATTGTTGGGAGTCAATGAAACTATCCAAACTGTCCAGCACTCGGGGAAATGTTTATGTCCTTTCTCCAAATCCAGTATCATATCTCTAGTAACTCAAGTAGCCAAAAGCATGCTGCAGTTTATGGCAAGACTGTGAGTCACCGTAAATATATATTAAACATTCCAAAACACTGTGGAACAGAAGTAATCATACCAAAGAGATGGATTCTTCTTTTAATAAAACTTAAACCTAACCAACCAGAGACCCCAGAAATACTGGACAGACCACTTAAATCATTCCCACGGCAGGGAGGTGGGGTCAGCATGAATACAAGCAGCACTGGAGTGCACATCTCCATTCTGGGCTGTCCAGAAGGTGAAAGCATATGCCGAGTCTGGGAGAGATAAGGAAAACAGTGGGTAGATACCAAGGCCACCCTGTGCCTGGCGTCCTTGTGCCTGAGCGTGGAGAGAACAACGGCGGGTACATCAAGGGCTGCTAATAACCTTGGATTCCGGAGACTGGGCACAGACAGCTCAGACTTGGGACTTTCCCAGTAAGTTCCTTGAGAGCCATGCCTAGGCTTTGCTCCCCTACATGTGCCCCTTAGCACCTACAATAGCGCCTTCCTTGCAGAATTCCTCCCTGCACCTCTGTGCTGCTGGAAACACAATGGAAGAGTAGATGCTCTCCAAACAATCGGAAAGGCCGGGGACGGAGGGGAAGCTATTGCACCAAGGGCGGGTAACCCAGGTGGAGGGGTTAGACGCGGAACGTTCACTTTGGCGACGGTGGGCTCGTGTCGCGGGCTGTCAATGCGCGCAGGTGACAGCAAGGGGCCTGGGGCGACCTTGGCTGCGGGGCCGGCTGGAGAGGGTGACGGAGCGGGGACTGTGGGCTGCGGTGGGGGATGGCGCCCCGGAAGCAGTTACCTGTAGTAGCTCAGGAGCCCGTTGCTCAGCACGAACCACCGCCGCTGGTAGCCTTTGATGTAATTGGTCCATTTGAAGAGCCAGCCCTCTCGAGCCGAGCCCGAACCCCCGGCGCCCGAGCCGCCGGAGCCCCCAGCCGGCGGCGCAGGGGCC
>LNAC01000293.1:348200-375348 GCA_002007465.1 Ailurus styani | reverse complement strand
GTCGCCGCCCGGAGCGCCCCACACGGCTAGCGCAGCAGCAGCGGCCGCGCAGCGTCCCCGCCCCGCCAGGCCCGCCGCGGGAGGAGGGCTCGGCCGCCGGGAAGGAGGCAGGCGATTGGCGCCGCTGAGCGTCACTTGCGGAGGACCCCTAGGCCATTGGCATTTCTCTGGGGCCTGTCATCCCGCACTGCCCAGTGAGAGCCGGGGGTGGGACGCGTCCTGCAGGCACGCCGCTGACTGGTTCCCGGGAAGGCCAATCAGACTCCAGTGCAAGCCCATTGGTGCTTCCCCGAGGTCTTCGGCGCTCCGGGAGGCCCCGAGGATGCAGAGTGCGCGGCCGATTCGACCAGCGATTGGCCGGCGTTTCCGCCACTCATTTCAGTTTATGACCCCGTCACTGCCACGTCACCCGCTCCCATCACACTTCCGTACATCCCAGTTCCGCCCTCACGGATTGGTGGTTGGTGTCAGCGGCTCAGCCATTTGCTGAACGGGAGGAAGAAAAAGGGAAGGAGTCTCGTTTTCACGTCTCACTTTCCCATCTTATTGGTTCGCGTGCACGTCACTCACCTGTTGGAGGCGAGCCGGAATGGGGATTAGAGATGATTGGTTCCGGATACTGTCTGTGACAGCTGACGCTTGGCAGTGCTGACCAATCGAGAGAGAGGCTGACTGGAGGCAACCAATAAAATCCGGGCAGCCCGCCTGGGGGCGTGCCTGCTTGCTTCCAGCTTTTCGGGGTGGGCGACGAGAGTCCTCTTCCCCAGAGCGTTGTTTCGCGTAGGTGCGATGTGGGAGTCCCTCTTCCTGAGTTAAAAACGTCCGTAGTTTCCTGTTGGGAAGAGAGACTCTCCGCAGTTTGCCACTGCCTTCCGAGAAGCCCCCTGTGAGGGCCTCCTCCCAGCGGCTGGCTCTGCGCTGGAGCCCCGGACAGCTGCGGAGTCCACACACAGCGTCCCCCGTTCCTTCCCGGGTCCCAGAGCCTCCTGATCCCCTTCCCCGCTTTGCTCACCATCGCCCCACACCCCTTAGCTCTTGATTCCAGACCGTCGTCTGCTCGTGGTGGAGTAGCCAGCTCGTTAGGTTGCAACCGAGTCCGAAAAGGGGAAAGCGCGGCCAGCGCAGTTAGAAAGTCCGAGGCCGGTCCTGGCAACCGTCCCAAAACGGCCACGGGCAACCAGATCAAACCAGACTGGCCTCAGGCCTCAGCGGGCTGACAAAGAAGGCTGGAAACCCCGACGGCGGAATGAGGAAGAAAAGGCGGGAAACCCTGCTCTCAAGAATTCCCCGCCGCAGGTAATAAGTAATCCACCCCCTGGTGAGCAACGGTCAATAAAGGATAGAAACCCAGGCCCCCAGTGTGCAGCTCTCCCCGGAGCCGGCCCCTCTCTCACATCTGCAGGGCGTGCTTGCACTTTGATGAACTTTACTGCTTGCACCGCTCATCCCCTGCGTCTGGTCTGTCCTTGAATTCTTTCTTGTGACGAGACCGGCAGCGTCCAGGGACATCCTTGGAATAGGCAGGGCGGAGGCCCCAGGGCTCGGGTCTCCCCAGTCCACGGGCAGCACGGTTTTGGCGAGCCAGCCAGGAGGTGACAGCGCTTTGAGCCACCCTCTCCACCACTGGTGAGTCTCCAACTCCCGCCTGTCTTTGTGCTGGAGAGTTTTGCTCAGTCAAGTCCCCATTCCTCTTTTGCTCTACTCTCTCTGGTCTACCTGGGAGCCGGATGGTCTGGTAGCATTTACGAGAGACTAATTTTCAGCCCCAGAGAATAAAGGGACCCTCGCTCCTTCCATCTGAAAGGGACTCTTCGGTGACCAAAAGTTGTATGGAAGTGCTGGACATTATTTCTCAGGACGTGCAGCAGTCTCATGGGGCTTTGCATCTCACTAGTAATTAAAACTTTGGCTCATCTGGGTGTGCACACATAGGACTGATCCTCCAGTGCGCCGAGCACCTCTGGTTGTCTTAGACTTCTGGCAGGAGAAACCGAGACATGTAAGAGAGTGCTCCATGGTCACTCATGCAAGTGACACAGCAGCACGCCGAGATCCTCTCCACCGGTCCCAAGATGACCGTCTGAGATTCCCAGGCTGACTCTGTCTATAGGAATCTGCCTCTTGGTCGTGGGACACTGACCCACCTTGTCTGCCTTCAACTGTTTCCTCTCCTACCTTCTTCTGTACCGTCCTCCGTTGGTGGTGGGGCACGGAGACCTGCGAGATGACCTGTGCCCTATCGCAGAGGCCCTGCATGACTGCCAACTCAGGCTGTGATCACCATAAAGTGACTATCATCCATTCTCCTTCCTCGCCAAGGACCCCACTCCTTGAGATCTCTCCCTGTGGGTGTGCCTCATCCACCACTTAATTAAATGTGACTCAACCCAAATAATTCAGGGATGCAAAGAGAACTGGAAAATAGAGGTTAGTTTCACCAGAACTGCCCACAAAGTGGGGAGAGATTAACATGTCAGACGAAAAATATTTAGACCATCAAAGGGACCCCTGTTTGGTGACTGTTGTTTGCCACCAGCTGTTAAGAGGCCTATCAGAACAAGGGAGGTGGGATATTCAGAGATCTTGAAGTCATGATAATGCCCATTCTGGAGGGATCCATCCTCAGGGTTAATTATCAGGCATCGTTTCTATCGGGTCTTCAGGAAGGCCGTCACCCCTGGGACAGCAGGTGCCGGAAAAAGGTGTGGGCCCTGGGGTGTCAGGGCCGTTGGGTCGTCACATGTCATGCTGGCCACAGCCATGATTTCAGGGGTGAATGGACAGTAGGCTGGGGGCACCCACAGTCCAGTCGCCATTGGAACTTTCTAGAAGAGTAACCACTTGAGATCCTATCGGGTTTCAGAGAGAGAGAGCTAACTCTCCTCAGGGAAATAGGACTCCAGGCTTCTGGTAATGGCAACCCTGGTTGCCAGACTCCCCTCCAGGATGTATTTTGAGACACGGATCAGCTCCTATTAGAAAGCCTAAATAGGAAAATGCTTATTTTCTTTTGTTACATTGCTTGGCCACCATGTAAGCTGGAGGGGAGGTCTAGTCAGAAAATGATAGTCTTAACTCTAAAACCATATTGCAAGTCAATGTCTTCCACATGATACAAGAAAAGTGGGTAGAGATCCCTTCCATCCAGGCCTTTATGGCCCTCAAGGATGCCCCCGACAAATGTAAAACGTGCGGAGTGGGAGAGGGAGTCATTTAGATCTTGGCCCCAAGAAAGGAATTCGTGCAGGAGCTCCCCTCAGAAATACCTCAACACCATTGGCTCCAGCCTAAGCAACCAGTCCCTAGCAACCAGTCTGCCCTCTTTGACCAGACTCAGGCCAAACAAAAAATTCCTCTGCCCCCTCCAGGAGGTGGTGGTTGAACCTTAGGGGACCACAAAGACTCTCTGTCCCCTTTTTGATGTTAGATCTCAGGTAGTACCGTGAGGGCTAAGCCAGTTTTCTAAGGATTCTAACAAATTTACTGAGGAATTCAGGAGCCTGACTCCAGTCTTTTGCTCTAACCTGGAAGGAGCTTCTAGTCTTTCTGTCCCATTGCTGCCCTCTGGAGGAGCAATGCCATACTCAGGCAGAAGAGGAAAACTTGATGCTGCCCAGCCTAACATATGCCCCAGATGGAATGACCATCGTGCCTCAGATAGACCCTAATTGGAATGATCAGCCTGGGCAGCCGGGACTAGTCCTCAGGGACCACATGGTACTATGCCTCTTGGAGAACACGAAGAGATGTATGAAGCTAGTAAACTAGGATAAGGTGAGGGAGATCACCCAAGGACCCAATGACAATCCTGCTCTTTTTCAGTCCCATCCAATAGAAGGACCACAGAAGTTCACCAGTGTAGATCCAGATACCCCAGAGGGACGGTTGGTCCTGGGAACTCATTTTATAAGCCAGGCCTGTCCAGATAGTTGTAGAAAGCTCCAAAAGATAGCTTTAGGGCCCCAAACGCGCAATATAGGCAGCTTTACTCCTTCACGAGCCAGTCCTCCAACAAAGGCCCCAGTATACAAAGAAGGAAATAACCAGGACTCAGCAGAAAGACTACCAACTCCATCCCGAGGGATGGTGGACACAAGACCAAAGGGTGATGCTTCCCTAGGCATGCAAATGGAATATTGTCAAGGGACTACATGACTTTTCTCATTCAGGAAGAGGTGCATTAACCTCCTTAGTTAATAGAGTCTTTTCAGGAATCATTCTGTCATGGGTGATCAAGGAGGTCACCAGGACCTGTGACCTATGTCACAAGAACACTGCTAGGGAAGCGCTTAGACCACCTCCACTTCTCTAGCCCATCCAGAGACAAGGCACATAACCTAGAGAGGACTGGCAGACACACTTCACTCAGATGCCCCCATCTCAGGGTCATAAATACGTCTTGGTCATTGTGGACACTTTTCACTGGTTGGATAGAGGCTCATCCTGCTGGAACACAAAAAGGTCAAGAGCTCTACTAAAGAAATTATCCCATGCTTTGGGCTTCCAAAGTCTTGGCAGAGTGGTAACAGCCCATCCTTACTGCAAGGGTGACTCAACAAGTGTCTTCTGCCTTGGGAATTCATTACCACCTTCACGCTGCCTGGAGACTCCAATCTTTGGGAAAGGTCAAGAGCGCTAATCAAATCTTGGCCAAACTTTACCAGGAAACCTCAGAATCCTGGATAAATCCTCATGCCCATACCCCTCTTGAGAATGAGAATGGCCCCAAAAAGGAAACTCCAACTCAGCCCCCTTGAAATGCTATATAAGAGGCCTTTCTTAATAGCAGATCTGCTGTTTGATTTAGAAGCTCACGGATTTACGAAACATTTAATCAGTCTAAGACAGGTACAGCAGGCTGTCATTGACTATGGCAGTAACAATTTACCTGTGCCCAAGAAAGAGCCTATCTCTACCCAGATCAAGCTAGGGGCCATGGTTTTATTAAAGACCTGGAAGGAGGGTTTACCTTCAGATCAATTAAACCCCAAATGGTAGAGACCCTACCAGGTTTTTCTTAGCACCCCAATAGCACCTAAGCTCTAAGGTGTAATGAGCTGGGTTCATTTGTCTAGAACAAAACTAGTGGCTCCAGACTGCCCACAGTTGAAAACTGTGACATTCCATCCTATTCCTGTGAGCCAGTGGAAAATCTGTGCTACATACTAAAAAGATAAGTGATTGACATCCTCCTATGAATATTTGCTTCGTGCGTTTAGCTATTGCCTGGATTTTTTTTTTTAAGATCTTATTTATTTGACAGAGGGAGACACGGTGAGAGATGGAACACAAGCAGGGGGAATGGGAGAGGGAGAAGCAGGTTTCCCGCTGAGCAGGGAGCCAGATGGGCTCGATCCCAGGACCCTGGGATCATGACCTGAGCTGAAGGCAGACAGCTCAACGACTGAGCCACCCAGGCACCCCGCCTGGATTTTTTTTAAACATTGTTAATTTGAATTTTACTGGGTTTGTATTTTTTTCCCCTTGTATTTAATGTATACATTTGTTTCAGCTTTATGGTTGTGTAACAGCTATAACATTAGGGGTTCTGGATTTTCTTTATGTGGCTTCTCCTCCCTGCAAACCTTTGTCTGCTTGGATCTCTGAGTTGTTTTTCTTGCTATCCTTAAGCCACCCCCCTCCTTCAAACAAAACAAAACAAAAACCTTCTTTCCTATTGGGTCTAACCTGCAGACATGGCCCCAAAAGTCTTATTTTTTCTCATTCTCCTTACTGCTTTAACCAAGGCAGATCCATGGAGGAGTTCAACATAATCTCCCAGGGAAATAACTTTTCCAACTGCTGGATTTGTCATTTACATCCCTGGAAAGACCTTTCTTACCCCCTCTTTCATCCTGCTTATCCTCCTAGTATAATTCTCCATCAGAAAAACTACCAGGCCAAGTTCCCCTTCCCTAGAAGGGATTCTCATTGGCCCTAATTGGATCTGTGTTGACCTACCCACTCCCACCACCCCGATATTTCAGGTAGTGGACCCCACTCATTCCTAAGCTCCACTTCCAGATAACTCCTATAATCCAACCCATAAAAACAGACCTAAAAGATGGGTCAGCTGCCAAACAGCATCACCTCTGGGGACAGTCTCTGGACTTCACTTTGCCAAGGACCCTTGGACCATCAGGTGATTTTCCGATGTCTCAATTCAGTATTCCAGGCATGGAATGGGGCATGCCTGCTTGGAAAATATAACTGACACAGGTGACAATGCCTCCCACTGAGTATGCGCCAATTCCATCCTTTCAAGTAAAACCCCAATACATCCATGTTTTGGATCATGGCCCAGCGGGACACCACTCAGCATTACTGTTTAATCTCTCCCTTCACAACCACTTTTCAATTCCCTAGGATACAGGGGAGCGGGCCTTGATTCCCCAAATGCACACACAATAACTCTTCCCTGCGGGCCCAACAGTTCCAGGAGCTAGGAACAGCAAGTTATCCCATAACCTTAGGTACCGCTCCCAACCATCTCCTTATTTGTGTACTTTCCTCTCACAGTCAACAGGGACCCATCTTTACTCAGCCCATATTGGCCCTAGGATTTCAATGCACTGATGACCTCAAACACTGGGGCAGTTGCACCCTGGAATCCACATATATAATTCTGCCCATCTCACGCCAGAACCGGAAGGGCAAACGGCCTTCTGCTGACTGGAAGTGCATTAGCTCCGTGGGGATTTGCATATCATGACCCCACCCTGGGAAATGACAGCAGCCTTAAAAGAACCAGCTTTCCCCACTGTGTCGCATTTCGCAGATCTCGCCCAAATCATACCTGTCTTTGGCCAGTGTGCTTACAGACAACAGGCTGACTTTAGACTTAATTTTTGGCTGAACGAGGTGGAGTATGTGCTGTCATTAACAACGTGTTGCACCTACATCGACACCACTGGACAGGTGGAAGAAAACATCCCAAAATTATAAGCCCCCGTCTAATGACTACATCCAGTGGCCAAAGGGGCTGATCCTGCTGATAATATTTGGGATGCTGTACGTGAGACCTTTCCATCTGTAACCTGGTTCTTGACCTTTTTAGGACCACTAGTGGCTATATTGTTACTTTTGCTTTCTGGACCTTGTTTGTTTAATTTTCTTGTCAAATTGTCTCTTCCAGAGTTCCCACAATTTCATTAACAAATGATTAACAAACAAAAAGGGATTCCAGCCCATCCCCGGTGAAGATGAAAGCTGTCAACACCCTCTGCACTAAACCCGTGACCTCCTTCTTGTCCCCACTGTCCATCCAGGTGTCTTAAAATTTAGAGTGCTAGCAAGGACTTCTGGAACCCTCAGGCAGGGTCAATGTCCCAGGCCAGCACGAAGGGAATTTTCCCTTCAAAGATTTTAAGGGCCCAGATTCCTTGAGGGGAGACATGTTAGAGGAGGCAGCTAGGTAGGTTCTAACAGAATACCTGGAGACCAGAAAAGGGGAAGTCATGCGCAGTTCTGTTATCAGAAGGGCTGTACTGGCCGCAGCCCCAAACCCACAAGAAACCAGATCAAACCAAGCTGGCTGACAAGGCCGGAAACCCCTGACCAAATAAGGAAGAAAAGATACGGGAAATCCTGCTTCCAGGAAACCTCTGCCTCCAGTAACATCCCTCCCTGTAGCTAACAGTTGTCAGTAAAAGGCAGAAACCCAAAGCCCAGCGAGCTAGGGGCCGGTGGCTCTCACGTCTGCAGAGCATACTTGGCGCTCTGATAAGCTTTCCTGCTTGCACGGCTCACCCAGGGTGTCTGGTCTGTCCTTGAATTCTTTCCTGTGGGGAGACCAAGAGCCTCCAGGGACATCCTCGGGGTGGGCTGGATGGAGGCCACAGGGCCTGGGTCTCCCCAGTCCACCCGGCAACACTTCTCATTGCTGACCCGGCTGTGAGGAGAAAATCAACTCAAGAGGCCCTGCCTTTCTGTGTCCTTCTACAGGTGGGTGTGCCTTCCAGACCTAAGGGCCCTGGTTGGCTTTAGCAACATTGCCTTGGTTCACACGTTTGCGGAAGTCACAGATTCAGTAGCTCACTGAACATGGAGATGTTGTGAACTCTTGTTACAAACCGAGCTTTGGGGAATCCGACACCTGTTACATTTTGCTAGTTTAAACCCGCAACAGAAATAGCTGTTACGACCTTGTAAAACAAATTGCATTTCTTTGGCATTGTCCTGTCTGGTATCAAGAAAGTAAGGAATACTTTCTTTCAGAAAATGTTGATATAAATGAGAGAAATATTTATTGAATTCTGGAGAGAGGATACACTTTGAAAATCTGCAGTTAGATGTAGATTATTTGTGATTTTTTATTTTTTTTAAAGATTTCATTTATTTATTTGACAGAGAAAGAGAGCACAACCAGGGGTAGGGGGAGAGGGAGAAGCAGGCTCCCCACTGAGCAGGGAACCTGATGCAGGGCTCAATCCCAGGACCCTGGGATCACGACCTGAGTCGAAGACAGATGCTTAACCATCTGAGCCACCCAGGCACCTAATTGTGATATTTAAAAAAAAAAAAAAAATTAAGTGAATCCTTTATGCCTGTGTCCTGCCTTTGCTACTTATTGGTTCTGTGACTTCAGGGAAGTCATTCAAGCACTCTGAGCCTCAGTTTTTACTTCTGCTAAATGGGAATAAAACCTTACTGGGATGCTGTTGTGATTAAACGCACTTGAAAATGTTTGCTAAAACTAAACAGCTACAAAAATGTGACTTGGCCTGCCAAGCACATCCCTCAGATTACTTGCCAATCACAAAGAGTAATTAGATACTTGGGGCACCTGGGTGGCTCAGTGGGTTAAGCCACTGCCTTCAGCTCAGGTCATGATTCTAGGGTCCTAGGATCGAGTCCTGCATCCGGCTCCCTGCTCCACAGAGAGCCTGCTTCTCCCTCTCCCTCTGCCTGCCGCTCTGCCTTCTTGTGCTCTCTATCTCTCCGTCAAATAAATAAATAAAATCTTTTTTAAAAATTAGATACTTTTACAGTAGGAAAATCTGGCTGTTGCCACCTTAACTCAGTTATCCAACTTAGTTAGCATCAGTCATCCTGGGACAATCGATATTTTTATGAGGTCCCTGGTGTGCTGCAGCATGAAGTATACAGCACTGCCTAATGAAGTTTTCTTGCCATAAATGCTGAATCCTGAATGCAATCAAGCCTTCAAATCTAACCTTTGGTTTATAGGAGCTGGAGGAACTGGTTAGACAACACCCGGAAGGAAGACCATCAGATAAATCAAGAATGTGACGCATTCTGTAAGACAGCTGGTCTTCTAGAAGACAAGACCTAAAGATTAAGGGAAATTGATGTCATAAAAAAGGGCCAGGGGTTGATGGTCCTAAATTTTTAAACATGAAAGACACAACCACATGCTTGATTAGATTCTGATTCTGAAAAACAAAACAAAACAAAACAAAACAGCTTTTTGGGGCGGAAAACTGGGGAAATTTGAAAAAGGATTGTTATTAGATGATGTTAGGCAGTTACTACCTGTGT
The DNA here is from genome assembly GCA_002007465.1 of Ailurus styani. Lineage (NCBI taxonomy): Eukaryota > Metazoa > Chordata > Mammalia > Carnivora > Ailuridae > Ailurus > Ailurus styani. The sequence goes on along the minus strand of LNAC01000293.1, from coordinate 365,847 downwards.
TCAATGTGATATTGACATGATGGCTAGGAAGGAAAAGCATCTTTAATATTTGGAGAAATGATTGGGAACGAAGAGTCATAATGTCTGTAATTTCCTTGGAAATGGTTCAGAAAAGGAAAGAAAGATTAAAATAAGAAGAAAGAGTGAGCCAAGAAAAAGTAATACGTACTTAGGAATGCACATGCACACACACACATTTATATCTGTATCTAGTCTATGTGTCTGTATATCTCTATAAAGCAGTAGAGTCCCATGTTAATTGTTGGATGTTGGTGAGAAGCATATGGGTGTCTCTTGTACTGTTATTTCTACTTTTATTGTATATCTGTAAAGAAAAATTTTCTTTTTTTTTAATTTATTTTTTCTTTTTTAAAAAAGATTTTATTTATTTATTTGACAGAGAGAGACAGTGAGAGAGGGAACATAAGCAGGGGAGAGTGGGAGAGGGAGAAGCAGGCTTCCCGCTGAGCAGGGAGCCTGACGCGGGACTCCATCCCAAGACCCTGAGACCATGACCCGAGCTGAAGGCAGACGCTTAACAACTGAGCCACGCAGGCGCCCCAAGAAAATTTTTCTTAATGTTTTCAAAGGCTGAATTGAGTCATCGTCGGCCACCGCTCGCTGCCTCTGGAATACAGCCCAGATCTCTTAGCCTGGCAAATCAGCTCTTTGACAATCTGATGTCACGTTTCCACATTTGCCCTGCACTTTCCTGTGTGGGTGCCTCTGCGTATGCTTCCCCTTCTTTCAACGCCCAGCACAATGTTCTCCCCACACAGCGTCTCCTTTGAGTCCTTGCCTAGAAGTCATGCTCCCTCCTCAGGACTCATAGAATTTGCTGTGATACTTGCTGTCTCGCCCGAAGTCATTTGTGTTGCCGACACATGACATCTGCTACAGGGCGAGTTCCTCCAGCATGTGACCCCTAGACCTGTAACTGTCATCTTCGGTTCCCGCATGACGGTGAGCACACAGCCTAGCCTGTTCACCCATGTAATGAATACTTATTGAGCATCTACTAGAACATCTCCAAGCTTGATCCAGGTGTTGGGGACAGGATGGTGAATGTACAGGTAGGTTCTTGTTCCTCGTGGAATATAGAGGATCTTGGGAACACGCAGGTATTAAACAGGAAACACGGAAATGAATATATATAATATTTTCATAGAGAAAAGATGTAATCCTATACATACATGTGAAGGGTAAGTGGGGTGCTATCAAAGAATAACAGATGTGGGCGTTTGGGTGGCTCAGTGGGTTAAAGCCTCTGTCTTCAGCTCAGGTCATGATCTCAGGGTCCTGGGATCGAGGGCCTCCATTGGGCTCCCTACTCCGCAAGGAGTCTGCTTCCTCCTCTCTCTCTCTCTGCCTGCCTCTCAGCCTACTTGTGATCTCTCTCCCCCCGTGTCAAATAAATAAAATCTTTTAAAAAAAGCTTATTAAAAAAACCCCAAAGGATAACAGGTGTAACCCATTTCAGACAGGGATGAACTTTCTCTAAGATCTGGGGACTAGGGAGGAGTTAGAGAAGGAAAGAATGAATATAGTCATTTTTTTAAAAGATTTATTTATTTATTTGAGAGAGAGCATGAGAGAGGGGGAAGGTCAAAGGGAGAAGCGGACTCCCCGCTGAGCAGGGAGCCTGATGCAGGACTTGATCCCAGGACTCTGGGATCATGACCTGAGCTGAAGGCAGTCGCTTAACCAACTGAGCCACCCAGGCACCCGAGATAGTCATTTTTTAAAAAGACTTTTATTTTTAAGTAATCTCTCCATCCAACATGGGTCTCAAACTCACAACCCCGAGACCAAGAGTCACACCCCTCCACCTGAGCCACCAACTGGCCCCGAAGGTAGTCAGTCTTGTGTGAAGGCCTGAGGAGGAGAAGAGAGGCGGTAACTGAGGTGGAGGGATGAAGGGTGGGGGCGCACATGCAAAAGGCCTGCCAGGCCTCCCGAGGGGTTTGGGTTCTACTCCAAGTTCAATGGAAGTGGTTAGGGATTAAAGTGACCCCAATTTCTGTTTAAAATTGTCACTGCAGAGTCACAAGAGGGGAGAAGAGCCAGCAGTTGGGGGCCGCTTGCAGCTTTCTAGAAGAGATGCCGGAGTCTGGATTGAGTGTGGCGGCAGGCGGGCACGTTCCAGAGGCCCCCTGTGAGTAGGCGCAGGAAACCGGGTCAGAGGGAGAAGCAGGCCCGACACGCACTTGGCTGTGGTGGGAGCTGGAGCTGGGGTGCCCAACCCAGGCTTCCGCCCTCGACACCAGGTGGCTGGGGGCACTCACACCACAGCCCTGGTCCCTCGTGGCTTGCAGGCTGCATCCAAGGAGGCGGCCCAGCCCAAGGCATTTCCCTGGGGCGAGGGCAATTCCCAGAGGAAGACGGGCGGGCTCGGCCGTGAGCTCGGAGCCACTGATGTTGGCAGCAGCTGGGTTGGAGTCCCCGGTCCCGAAGGGGGCGTTCCCAGAGCCCCCACCACACGAGACCATTTCCCCCGCCTAAGTCAGGCTTAAGTTATGTGGTTCCCTCAACCTACAGGAGAGGCAGGGCAGGCCGGACCCCTGACAGATCCTGCCCTCGGTGGTAAGCCTGCTAGTGGGATTGCCATAGAGTCCCGGGCGTTAGCGCCACTCATTCCCGCTCTGCTCCAACAGTTCTTACAGCCTACTCGTTCCGGGGCCTGCATTGAGCGTGGGGAAGAGGAATGAATGGTTCTCTGTGTGGTTACCAAGGAGTGGTCTGCCCGGTGCCCCTTGCCTGCTCACTTTCCCCGGTGCAAGTACTTCATCTGAGCCCATTGTTCTTCCACTTTAGTTCCAGTTTGTGCGGCAGGCTGATGAATTTCACCAAAACTAGAAAGACACAAAAGTGAGGTGGGAACTGCCGGGATATCAGAGCAGGTTCTTCAACAGAACTTCACGGGAGGCCATTCAACCCTCTGCTTTGGGGTTACCAAGGGGAACGGCCGCTCCTAGAAAGGAAGACCACATTGTGTATCTATTTTGTAGACAGTCCCACAGGCAGTAATTGTATACTTAAAAAATGGGACCTGTCTACTACCTGGGAAAATCTCTAACACCCCAGCAGGAGGCGGTATTGGTTCACTGAGTTTTAGAGCAGTGGTGCGTTATTCTGCCTCGGGACCCTGGTCACTGGGGTCCGTATTCTGCTTGTGTGAAGGGAATGCGATCTTGGGGGATTTACTTAAACCTCTCACCAGTTTGCTAATGACCATGTGAATATCATCTATTTCTCAAGGTTTCAGGGGAAGGATTAAATGAAAATGCATGAATGAAATCCGCTGTCATACAGTAAATGATCAGTACATGCTAACTGTAATTCTTAATTATACAAGACTATCTTTGAAGCACAGCAGAGCTAACTCAAGTGGGACCCAAGACTTCCTTGGGTGTTATTAGACATGCCATAGAGAAGCCTAGAAATATTGGGACTTTATATGATGTAGGAGTGTGTTAATAAAGTGAAGCTTTATTAAAGTGAATCAGCTTTTACGTGATTTTAAAAAATATTTATTTATTTATTTGAGAGAGAGAGAGCACAAGCAGGGGTGGGGAGGGGCAGAAGGAGAAGCAGACTCCCTGCTGAGTGGGGAGCCTGATGTGGGGCTTGATCCCAGGACCCCAAGATCATGACCTGAGCCAGAGGCAGATGCTTAACTGACTGAGTCACCCAGGCGCCCCACAGTCTTTACTGACAAGCACACTCACAAATATAATTGCATTTACTCTTTGTCACAGTCCCAGCTGTTTTATTCTCCCTTTTACAGATGGAGAAACAGAATTAAACAAGTAGGTAATTTTTAAAAAAGATTTTATTTATTTGACAGAGAGACACAGCAAGAGAGGGAATATAAGCAGGGGGAGTGGGAGAGGGAGAAGCAGGCATCCCGTGAGCAGGGAGCCTGATGTGGGGCTCAATCCCAGGACCCTGAGATCATGACCTGAGCCGAAGGCAGAGGCTTTAACCCACTGAGCCACCCAGGCGCCCTAAATTAAAACTTCTTAAAGATGAAATATTTGACACCTCTACTTACTAGTTTTCCAGGGCCACTGTAACAAAGGACCACAGATTGGGGGGCTTAGACAATGGAAATTTATTTTCTTACAATTCTGGAGGCTAGAAGTTTGAAATCAAGTGGCAGGTATGGACAGGATTGGGGGCTTCTGAAATCTCCCCTTCACTTTTAGATGGTCCTTTTCTGTGTGCCCATGTCCTAGTGTCCTCTTAAAAGGACAGTCATACTGGGTTCGAGCCCACCCTAATGACTTCATTTTTCACTTAACCTCTTCACTTGGAAGACACCATCTCCAAATCAGCCATATTCTGAGGCCCTGGGGGTCAGGACTCCAACATGGGAGTTTTAAGGGACACAATTTGGCCCCTAACAGACACTGAATGCTGACTCACAAAAAGATACACAAAAGCTGTGAAGCACAGTAGTAAAGTGAGTACCCACCAATCCACCACCCCGAACAGCCAGTTTCCTACATCTTTGTCTGAATCCCATTCCCCTAAACACTCTTAAAGATAACCGCTGTTCTAGATCTAATTAAAAACAAAAAAAAAGATTCTCTCGGTCACCTTGCCTTCTAAAGGCTTAAACTTCTACAGATCAGGCGCCTGGGTGGCTCAGTGGGTTAAAGCCTCTGCTTTCGGCTCAGGTCATGATCTCAGCGTCCTGGGATTGAGGCCTGCATCGGGCTCTCTGCTCAGCAGGGAGCCTGCTTCCTCCTCTCCCTCTCTCTGCCTGCCTCTCTGCCTACTTGTAATCCCTGTGTCAAATAAGTAAGATAAAATTAAAAACAAAACAAAACTTCTGCAGACCAGGAATAGTGTTGTGAAGCTCTCTTTTAAGTGGCCCCTTCTCTTGCCTGTTTCCATCTCCACACTGCAGTGATTTTCAAAAGCACAAATCGGATCATGTTGTTTTGTGCTTTTTCCTTAAACACTCTGCAAATGAGAGCGAACCCCTTCAAGGCCCTGCCTGTGTGGTTACTTCAGCCCCACTTCATTCCGGCAACACCAGCTTTCTGTGGTCCTTGAGCTCATTCTCCTCTCAGGGTCTTGGCCATCTTCTTCCTTTTGCCTCGGTTGCTCTTCTGAGCCCTTTGCACACGGCTGTCCTCTTGTCATCATTCATGCACCTACTCGTCAAAGCCTTTCTTCACCACTGTCTCAAGTACCCATCCTCCCATCTCTCGACTCCCTTACCTTTGTTTTCTGAGCACCCATCACTACCTGTGAGTACCCTCCTGAGACTTCAGGCAGCACTGGCACAGGGCCTCCATTTGTCTTTGTCACCACTGGGCCTGCAGCATTCCAAGTCCTGGCCTGCCACAGGTTACCGGATTGTTCCCGACCTTGGGGTTTTCGTGATCAAGTGCGTGGCGATGTAGTTTGACATGGGGACTGCACGGGCAGACCAATTTATTACACTAAATGACCATACAGATGCCAGATAGCCATAACTCTAATCTTTATATATTGCAGTTGGCCCCAATAACGATCACCTCAATATCCCCTTTTGACGTTACTGAGAGGCAACTGCTTGATTTGCCTACTGAGAATGAAAATGTTAAAATCCCATCAGAAGGCTTTGCAGACGTGTCCTTAAATGCCTGGAGCTTTTCAGCTGCTCTTGGATAAAGCATGGACCAGGCACAGAAGCCTTCTAGAGGGCAGAACACTGGACATGCAGCCTAAAACATAAGGCTTAAATCCCAGTGTCAGCCCTCAGCAGCTGGATGGTCTGCTGAGCTACACAGTTTTGGCAGTATACCCTCAGAGTGGCCCATCCACAGAGAGGACGGATAAGATGACTGTGTTCTTTGTACACTACAAAAGAGCTGTAAGGTGATCTTGTGGGCTTACCTGTGTGCACTGCTGGATGAACAATGACGAAAAGTATCTGATGATCAAATCCTATTAATAAGGAAGCAGTTAAATAAATTACGGTACAATGGCACGCAGTGGAACACTACACGATCATGAAAAAGATAGGGTGGCTTGGGGTGCCTGGCTGGCTCAGTCGATGAGCATGGGACTCTCGATCTTGGGGTTGAGTTCAAGCCTCATGCTGGGTATACAGATTACTTAAAAAAGTAAAATCTTAAAAAAAACAAATCAGGGGAGCTCTTACACAGTGACATAGAAAGATGTCCATAATATATCAGGGGAAAAAAAATAAGAATACTATAGTCCTAATTACACATGTATGTGCATAGAAAAATCACTTGGAGGACGATATACTAAACTGTTAGCAGTATGTTTTTGTTCATTTATTAGAGAGAGAGAAAGAGAGATGGCACAAGCAGGGGAAGCAGCAGGCAGAGGGAGAAGTGGGCTCCCCACTGAGCAGGGAGCCTGATGCAGGGCTCCATCCCAGGACCCTGGGACCATGACCTGAGCCGAAGGTAGACGCTTAACTGACTGAGCCCCCAGGTGTCCCTAGCAATGTTTTTGGGGCAGGGGGTGTGAAATCTGACACTTGTCCTGTGTGTTAGATGCAGATTTCTACTTCTTTAGATTGACTTAACATCTAAGTAATTTAAGACAGTGAATTCATAACTGGCCAACTACACACATCACTGATTCCCTAGCTCACTTCTAGAAGTTTCCCAACCCTCAGGTCTGAGTGAGGGTGATATTGCCTCAGAAAACGAACTTGGCTAAGGTGGGAGCTTGCGGAGTCATAGAACAGCCTTATGTACAACGGTCACGAAACAAAAAGCAAAACAGAGGCCGTTAGGACACCTGCAAAGGATTCACAGCTGTGCTTCTGCAGGAAAAGGAAGAAGGTCAAAACAATGCTATGGGTGATTTTAAGATGCTGATTCCTCAGATTAAAGACTTACTTCCTAAACACCCTCACGGTGGTTTCTCAAAGGTCACAACATTAATACACTTAAAACATGGCTGGGCAGAGGAAAGGCAGAAGTTGCCGTCAACTCCCTGCTTTCACTTCTCACACAGTGGACTTCCCTGCCTTCTAAAAGCAGATGGTAGGTGGCATCCAGTTCTCTGTATCAAATTCAGAAAGTCATGTCTTGGCCTTCCTAATGACGGACAGAACAACTTTGGTGCAAGCCAGCTGGCTGACACTTAAATCTTCCTGGAGATGGAGCTGGGATCCTTCCTGATTCAAGTCAGTCTGGGAAAAAATGCAACTTAGAGGAAATAGGAAGCTTGCTGGGAGTTACAGCCTGGACTTACCGAAGCGGTTCTCTGACCCCCCAGTCCGTCCACCATCTCAATTAGAGTTACGGAACACTGGACCACGGTTCTCCGGGTAACTGCCTTGCTCTCATGTGGCATGTTCACAGGCTGCAAAGCCAAACGCTTTGCCTCTGCAGTCAAGCACAACTAGATCAGACGCATTTGCCCTGCTGTAACTTATTTTCTTACTAGAAACAGAAGGCTACTCCTACTCTTAGTTCTTAGAAATCACCATTTTGGTTTTAGTAGCAATACACGGTCACTGAAGACACTGGAAAATACAGAAAAAGGAACAATTACCCCACATGCGATCCCTGCCACTTTCCCCTTAAAGGCCCCCACTGCTACTTTGTCACCTTTTCCCCATTTTTTCCCCTCTGTAAGATTAAGTCACATACATACATACATATACAGAAACGACCCTACACTTAATATTGTATTCTTAGTATTTTCCCATGTTAACTGAGCTCCTCAAAAGCAATTTTTCCTAAAAATATCTCCCCCAAGAATATAAGCAATGTGTTTTCTCTATGGAAAATTTGGAAAACACTGAAAAGCAAAGATTAGTTTTCTGTATTCCCACCACCTGGAGACAGACAGCAGTAACCAATAGGAACATCCCCTTCCCTCCCGAGGTAGTTTTCTCATTATCTATGTATCATTCCTTTGGAATCTTTCTAAAACCCAATTAATCAGTCAGAGCCTGTGAATATTTCTGAAGGTCTTCACATCATCAAAGCACTTCCAGAAATGTAATTTCTCCTACCAGTATGAGTGGCAGTCTCAAACTCTCACTAGCATTATTTTTAAAGATTTTGTTAATTTGATAGGTTGAAAAACTATCTTATTTGTTATTTCTCTATCATGGGTGAGGGTGAAGGTCTCAATACTACTCGCTTGCATTTTCCTTTATAAAAATTATCCTTCATAAGTCCGCTACTTACTACTTAATAGGGTCTCTTTTTTCTTAGAGGATTATATTCACTGAATTTTTTTAAAGATTTATTTATGAGAGAAAAGAGAGAGTGAATGGGGAGGGAGTGGCAGCAGGAGAGGGAGAGAGAGACCCTGAAGCGGGCTCCCTGCTGAGCACCGAGCCTGCCGTGGGGCTCAATCTCAGTCTCACAACCGGAGATCACGACCTGAGCCGAAACCAAAAGTTGGCCGCCCAACCAACTGTGCCACCCAGGTGCCCCTGGAAAGGAGCTTTTACTACTAGTTTCTATTTGAACCCAATGAGGAATGGGATGATTCTGTTTTTGTTTTCTGGCCAGAAATCGCTTGATCCTGAACATCTCATGAGAAGAGGCGGCGAGGAAGAGTCAAGCGCACACACCAGGATGGCGGTGTGAGGGGAGAGAGCGCAGTCTCTTATCTGGAACCTGTTAGAGTAAAAATAACACCCCTGTGTGAAATAACACAAATTTACTATGAAGAATCATCAACGCTTCCCCATCTCCTGTGAGGAGATGAACTGTGCGATGCAAGGCAGAGTTGGCCACGCTGGCAGCTTAGGCCAAACCGCTCCCTATGAAGCCTCTGAAAGTCCCTTGTGCTTGGAGGTGGGCCAGATGCAGATGGACTGCATGGTGTGTCCGCCACAATTTATAGTCTGGTTTTGTAGTTAATGGGGGGTGGCGGAGGACTGAAAGCACCTAGGTTTTTCAAGGAAGGTCACCATGTGAATATAAGGTCTTTAATGTCTCCCTTACAACAGTACAAAGTAAAATCCTCATCCATCCCCAACACCAAGACGTTTGCCAGTCTATCAAAACAGGCTAGAAACACATTTACAATCACGTTCAGACAAGTAGTAACAAGAAGTAGAAATGCAGGCACGAAGTTCTTCAAGTATACAATTTGTTTTTATTTACAATACCCTATAAAAATGTAAATTTAGAAACTTTAATTTTTATTAATTAGAACCAAACAAAAAAGATAAAGCACAGAAAGAAAGAAATAATAGTCAAGTATTCACTTGATCAGTTGTGAGGGGAAGGGAGGAAAGGCGCATGGGGGAAACAATCAGTAGGTAAGGGTACAGGGAAGCTAGGTCATGTCACTGGGAGCAGCTGGCGGGGCTGGGGCTCCAGAATGGGGAGAGACAGAGATGGAGAGCAAGGACAGCCGGTTACGACGGAGGACTTTACTGTTGTACAAGACACGTATGTGCAAAATGTTGATTCTCTTTAAATATCATGACCTGTCCCCTAACATTCGAAAAGGTGAGAATAGCAAAAAGTGTATCATCAGGACAGTCACGTGAAATTGACTCTGATTTAATTTTCCGGAGGGCTGTAATCTCTAGAGATCAAACCCCTCACCCTGCTTGGCTGCTGCACAGAAGGGGGACGGGTGGAAAGGACCACAGGGGGCTGTCCCTGCCGGGACCGAGAGCCAGGCCCCTGGCTGCCTGGGGGGGACCTGGAGCCGAAGGGGAAGGGCAGCACCTCTGCCCGTGGCGTGGAGGACCCTGCAGAGCAAAGCAAGCTGAACTAAGCTTCCGTGGTTACCTCTGGAGGTTGCTACCCATGACACCAAATAAAAATGGGGAAGCGGGAAGTAAAAGCATGGCTTTACTGACGTTGTCTCAGGAAGACAGAGTGAGTGTGCAAACACTACACTGTGGAAGCAGGCTCTAAGTCCGGTTCATCTGGGGCAACCTTGGGTGCCCTGGAGGGGACAGGCTCAAGTACACCGCAGTTATAGCAGGAAAAGGGCTTAACCGTGTGCCGTATCACCGAGGTGGACAGATACAAAGGAAAGGTGGGGACGACATCCAGGACTTCTCAGCCTAGAGCTGGGTGTCAGCCAATTAAGAGTTCTGAGTTTATTAATGTGCTGCATACCCTGTATTTATATTAAAACAAGTAGAACCCACCAAATTAATTACAAGATGGACTAGAAACAGATTAAAAATACATCAGCTGGTTTGTTTTTAGAGGAGGGACGTGTCAACTATGTATTTCTCAATCTAAAACTCGTTCTTTAAGGATCCTCTGGAGACCACATGAACGTATGTGGGGGGTAATGTGCATATATATATATATATATATATATTGGTTCCTACTTAATTGGTTCTCTTATATTCATATTAATATGGGGCAATGGAAGAAGACTTTAATAGGATGAGGGAAGGAATCCTCTGGCAGGCTACAATCTATTCTGAACTGGAGTAGTGGGGGCGGGGAAGGGGAGAGATTATATTTGTGTCTCTAGGGCAAAGAAAATGCAAAATTGAGAAGAATTGAGGAAAAGCAGGACATGCAGAATTGTAACACAGAAGGTAAGAAGAAACCAGCAGAAGCATCACCCAGCCAAATTTCACAGAGCAGTGGGGAGATACCTGGCATTGAGGGCCGACCCCTGTGACAGGAATCGGTCCCACAAGACGCTGTGGGGAATAAGCTACCTTCCCTCCCTCATTAAAAACACTCCATTGTGATGGCGGCAGTGCAGGTGGCAGCCAAAAGGAGGTACAGGACACATTTGGAGATCTTTTATCGGATCCCCTGAACTAGCCTATGGGTATAAAGAAAGAGAGAAAGGAAACTTGTATAAATGAGTTAAAACAGAAGGCAATCTTTTGCATTCAAGTTACACCCCTGTTAGAATTCTCTCAACAAAACACCTACAACATCTCTACCCTTCCGTACTGAGCGCAGGGTGCTTCTGTACCCATACGGCCTCTGGTATTTAGTAGATACTCATGTATTTGATACAAGTCTTTAATGTCTTCCACTAAATTCAGTTTTATGCCCCTGATCTCCTCATCGTAACGTCTAAAGTGCCAACTTTAGTAAGATGTGGAACTCTCCTGTTTCAGACTTACTGCAGCTTTGTCTCCAGCAAGTTCAGTTTCTGTCGGTCAACATAGCGAGAAAAGAGGGACACCAGGTTTGTGGGTATAGAGATTGGCTTGGCCAGGGCTGCTTGGGGAATCCGCAGAAGTTCTCGGGTTGCCATGAACATCACCTCTGTCCTGAAAGAAAAACCGTTAACAACAGATAAGAACAATATGAGAAAAAGAATAAACAATGATTTAAAAGAACGTGAAAGAAGAAACACAGCCAGGACTGACCACTGGTTGTTCTGTGTTGATTCTGTAGCAGGATCTGAACTCTGTAGGTCTTCCCCACGGCTCAGGACGAGGAGGAGCAGTGACAGGCCAAACTACAAGAGGAGACAGAGGGAATCCAACTCAGCTCCTGATCCTCCACCACCACCGAGGTGATCCCAGCACTAGCCCACAACGACCCCGCTGCTGTGCTCTGACGTTGGCGAACATCAGACAACCGTGAGGCGGGAGGCCGTGTCCTTCTCCTGGCTTTACTTCAGGCAGAGCAGTAATAGCATCACTAACGAAAAGGGGAAATCCTGGGGCCAAGCATCCTCTCTGCTCCCCCACCCCAAAGTGAGATGAAAAGATAATTTTTTTCCCTGCCACAGAAAATGTGGGATTTAGTTTTTCTTGTATTTACTAAAACAGAAATGGATTCAAAAAGTCAAAGACAAACTTTAATACAGAAAATTAAAGTTCACAGAAAGAGAAAAAAAAAGGTTGATATTTTGAATTAAGAAAAAAGATGTGAAGACTGGTGGAAAAATGTACAAAGAGAGGTCACTGAAATGATTAGGCTACGAAGAGACTTCCTTGAATTTCGGAAAAAGTTTCCTTAACAAAGGACACACCCCTAGCGGACATACAGAGTTTTAGATAAGACGTTCAAAGCAGAGAAGGGATACACAGATATAATCACCTATCTAGGACTATTAAAATTTAAGCAACCTGCTTTATAAAGATTAGTTTTATTCAGTGGGCAGTACCGGCAGGAAACGTGTGGTCTAAAGGGGCACAGAACGGAATACAAATAGGGACAAGCAGCACAAGATTAAATGTATGAATCACAGCAACAGTACATCTGAAGGGAATCCATGTTTCTGAGTTCACCTCACAGAGGAGAACCTCATGCCATTGTCAGAAAGACAACACTGGGTTACACATACAATCTCTTGTCTGACCTCATGGTTTTCTATTGCTTTTATCAACGTTAAACTCTGAGCCCAAGTAACACAGAAGACCCACAGCCTGTCACTCCAGAAACCCCATCTCTGCCACCTCTCAACTGCCCCTGAGTCCTGCTTTGGCAGGTTTTCAGGTGTCAGGGGGAAAGAGGCCTTGACTGTTCACTGTGCTTGCACACGTGCCCACTGACAGAGGTCATCACGCTGAACTGCCACAGCGGCGGCCTGATCTGAATAACAGGACAGCTCTGAAACAGGACAGCCCTTGTCCCCTCCACCACAGGTCAGGAAACTGGCTCAGCAGAGTGAAGAATGTGTTCAGCATCACAAACCTAGAGACTGGCAGGCAAGGAATGGAAAGTTGCTCTGAAAGCTCATGTTCTCTCTTCTATGTTACGTGTCCCCAGCGAGTCTCTGGATCATCAACCTGATGTAGATGAAACGTGGAACGGGATGTTCTCCTATGTAGTCTTACAAGTGAGAGTGCGGACTACCTGTTTTCTTCCTCATGTCAGAACTAGGATTTTATCTGAGATTACAGTGGTGTGAACTCAGAGATGTTTTCCAGCCCTCTCTGCACTTAACGTGTGGCACGTGAGAAAACCTGGCCAAACCTGGCCACCGAGATGAAGCAGAAGTTGTTGGTGACAACTCCTGGAAAATGTCCCAACAAGGCAGACAGCAAATCCACACCCTTTGGCCCCTCTGCAGGCACCTCTTTTCCTGAAGCAGAGGGGAGCCCGAGAGGTCACGAGGGTGGCAGCCACATCTAAGGCTGCAGAGAAGGCAAGCCGAAGGAGCCTATATCCCTGACGACGTGTGGACACTATGCCAGTGCCACTCCATGTGGGATACAGAAAATCCTATTTTGTTGAAACCACTTATTTCTAGCCTCTGACAGTAGGCGCTTAACGTAACTCCTGGCTGAAAGACACTTTTTTTTTTTTTTAAAAAAGATTGATTATTTTAGACGGGGGGGCGCTCATGTGGGCACATGCACACATGGGGAGGGAGGGGCAGAGGGAGAGACTTCAGCAGATTCTGCACTGAACGCAGAACCAAACACAGGGCTCTATCTCATGACCCTGAGCCGAAACCAAGATTCAGATGCTTAACCCACTGAGTCACCCAGGCACCCCGGAAAGAACCATTTTTTACGAGTTGCCACAGCAGCCAGTATCTACATCTATAACTAAAATCTAGAAGGCTGGCCAAGTTCAGGGACCTAAGAGGGTGCAAGCACCTTGTTCTGGAGCACAGCAGTGAGGTGAGGGTTGGAGGGTGCTGGTGCAGCTGCGCTCTGAGGTAGGTTCATGAGCTGTTGCAGAAGGCTGGTGACAGTCACTGACGGAAGGTGATAGAGGAGCAGAGAGAAGGGACTCAGTAAGCATGGCAGCACCTACAAAAAAATGAAAAAAAGCATTACATCCTGGCAACCGTGACTTCAGTCAGCCTGCATCAGAGGACAGGAGGATGCCCAGCTGCACGCTCAAATGGCCTCAGGCAAGATTTAACACAAAAGGGGTGACAAGTCTAGCAGGTACTACTTGAGTGTCAACAATGGGTTCTGAGGTGTCTACTGAGAACTTTAAAAACTGAATTTGCACAGGAAACATGACTTGTGTGAATCAAGAGTGTAAAATCACTTCTCAAATAGACAGCAAGATTCACGATAAAACATCAGTATTTGGATTCACCCCACAAATATTTCAGTGCCTACAGTGTGTCAGGCACTGTGGGCTACAGTGAAATGGTAAACAGCACAGACCTGCAGGGATCTAAAGTTGAGTGGGGAGTCGTGAGTAAACTGGCAATTTCGATATACCATGCATGAGAAGGACTCTGAGACAGGTAAATCCTGAGCACTGTGGAACTACCCTGACGTATTTTTAGAATTAACTAGATCTTGTCTGATCTTTATACAAGCTCAATGAGGAAGTGTAAAGTGACAGATTATACAGATATTAGACAAACTAAGCGAGGAGAAGCTCAGTATTCAGAGTTCCATAGCTATGAGTGAGAACCAGAATCCAAGGCTGTTGAATTCTGGTCTGCGAGTCATTCAGTCCTTTTTGCCATGAGGCCCAGACTGGAAGGCTAAAACACAGTGGTACCAGTATAACTAGGTTCCAACACAGGAAAGAAAATCAAGGGTGTTTCCAGCACTCAGTGCTGCTGGTATAAAAAGTGATAGCTGGTTTTACTTCAGATGGCATTCAAAGATGGGAGAGTAGACTTTTAGTGATCTACTTACTCTAAATAAACAAAGCTTTAACAACAAAAGCAGTTTTAATCATACATAAGAATATGATGAAGTGTACCCACCACTCAGCTTCAATAATTAAATCATCCATTCTATCAATCTTATTAAGATTAAGTCTGTCCCTCGTATCTATCCTATCCTTTCATCCATAAATACTTCAGCTTGTATCTCCCACAGTATTATTGCACCTAACAAAATTAACAGCCATTCCTCATTATCAACTAGTATCTCCTCCATAGTCAGATTTCTACAGTTGTCTCAAAAACACCTTTTAGCAACTGATTTATTCTAATCATGATTCCAACAGGATCCACACAGAGCATCTGGCTGGTAAGGCTTTTAAAATCTGTGAATTGGTCCTTTGCCCACTGCCCATCTTCTTTTCTCAGGCTATTTAGTTGCTGATGACGTCCCACGGGTTGGATTTGGCTAACTGCACCTCTGTGGTTCTACTATCCTCTGTCTTTCCAATAAAAACTGATGGTTAGAATTAGAGGTTTGGTAAGATTTAAATTCATCGGGGGAAGGCAAGCGTAAGAAAACTTCACGGACAGATATGTGTGCTCTCTCCTGCATCATGCCAAGAAGCACACAGTGCCTGGTTGTCCCCCACTCCTTAGATGGTGATCATTTCTTTGCTGCCCCAACCACCATAAAGTTCCCCATTCACCTTTTACCCGATGCCTTCTGCACCAATAAGGACTGCTGTCCAGACAGACTGATTGCTTTTCCATTAGGGAATGTAAACTGGAGATTTTCTAATTTTATCATTTCTTTTGCATTTATTAGCTGACACTCTTCTAGGAAGAACTTTCTATTATCAGCTTTCTGGTTACCATGATATTTAGTTATAATGAAAAAGCAGGATAAATGTTTGAGTCTTTTCCCTATTTACCCATTTTCAGAATACAGAGTTGATGGCCTAGCAATCTCTGAAGGTGATTAAATATTTTTTGGTACCACTGTAAACTCATTAAATTAAAAATATTTTATATATTTCAATCCACTGCTGTAATTTTTCTTTCTGATGCAAATTATCCCATTTTTGGCCAACAGGAGCCCCTTCAGCTTTGTCTGTGCATCTTTCACGTGGGACCCTAGTAATCTTTTAGCTTGCTCACTTTCTGGCACAAGATATTCCAGGATTACCTTGTATATTCTATGCCTCAGAACTAGTTACTTCTTTAAGAAATGGCATTCAGAGATGTGGTCTCTTACTCTTTAACACATTTGGGTAAAAACTCCACCCCTACAATTAACCAAGTTTTCCTCACTAGCAGGCACCTCCACTAAGGCAAGCATATTTGAATTCCTAGCTCCTCGCTCTACAGGCTCTATTTCTAGGACCTAAAAGAGCGCCTGGCACGTAGATGTGTACTAAATATTTAATAAACGTTTACTGAATGAATAAAGCTTTCGCAAACTTATTTCCACTGGTGAGTTCCTCTAGGACTGAGTGTCCACCCCGTGGCCTACAACAATCTATACGCTGTCAGGGAGCTGCTGCTTTTCGCCTGGCTTCCATTTTCTAGGATAAACCTCAAATCCTTAAACTTTCCTCCAAACCACTTTTCCTTCTTAAAATCTTTAAAAAACAGATTTGTCTCATCCCACTTCACTTTCCTGATGATGAGGCCTCAACTTTGCATTAATTTCTTCTGCAGGTGCTACAATTTCAAAGAAGGACTTTTTCAACTCATTATGATTTCAGAAGGAGTAATTTCCAACTCTTTCATGCCATACCATTACAAGGTATCCCGGCATCATGTTTTCTGTGGATCGTCACCAGCTGGTTATTGATCAAGCATCATCTATTGTGAGAGGCTCACTCTCCTAAGTTCCAACATTCTGAACCTCACACTTGGTAGTAATTGCCCGTTATACTACCCTTATCAATTGCTTGCTCTGAACTTCTAAAATGATTCTAAATAGTGCTAATCTTTCAAGTGTTAGGACAAGGATAAGGAGAGAGCAGTTCTTATCAAGAGTTTACTTAGAAATTTGAAAATCATGTTTCAAAGTCCAGCCTAGTTTAGATCACAATTAATGTTATTTACGAGCACTGGCTTGATTCCTGTGCGACACTATTCAACTAAGTCTGCAGCTGAATGTTAAGCTCCTGACAACAGTCCAGTGAGTGATACTTTATAGCCAGCAGAGTAACCAAGACCATACACCTATAAATTTTCCTGAGCATCAGATTCAGCTGGGGATTCTGTTATAGATACAGAAGCCCTGACCTTTCCTGTAAATTCTGATTCAGAATGTTTGGAGTAGGGCTGAATTATCTGCTTCCCAAGAAATTCTGATACACAACACAGCTTCATGACTATGACAAATAAGATGGGATTATTTCTTCCCTCAGTTTAGGAACTTGGTCTGTTGGAGCAAAAACGGGATTAAAAGTATAGTCCTGGAGTAAAGTTTTGCTTTAAATAGCCAAATCCTACTGCTGAAGGTTAGACAAAACAACAGAAACAGGAAGACGGGAGGAAATGAAATTTGGATTCTAGAAACCTTATCAACTATGAAGACCCAAAGGAAAGAAGTCCCACATAGGGGATCACCTCATCTTGTGCATCCTTCTTGATAAGGAAAGGGAGATTTCTGGCTGTTGTCATGAGAATGTCAGCTGCTTGCTCTGTGGAGAGGAAAGGAAGAATACGGGCAACCATTCTCTTCCCTTTTCGGATACACATGATCTGTACAAAGTGGTCATCACTTGGCCTGCAGGGGAAGGAAATGCTCACTTAGGTCAGCAAGAACAATTTAACACACCCTTTTTCTCCTCTTACATGTTACTGAACGAACACGCTGTGCTTATTTTCACCCTATGATGACCTGTGCTACAAAATAATGGGAATTACTCCTCCAACTCTCAACCAAATGATACGTCATTTCTTAAGTTTCGCAAATGTAGAAAATTGTCTTCACAAATGTACATTAAATAGACTTGTTCAAACTACAGGTGTTCATTTCCTTTAGGTTTTATGTAACTAGACAAGTAACATGGTTGATACAGCAAAATCTAAAAACATACTTAAGCAAAAAGGATATAAAAACAATCATTTTAGAATTAAGTTTATATTGTTATTTTTTAAAAATTATTTGCATGACAAAGAG
>LNAC01000293.1:326658-347873 GCA_002007465.1 Ailurus styani | reverse complement strand
TATTTTTTTTCAAAAAAAAAAAAAAAAAAAGCCCAGAGAATTCACACGGCTTTGTACTTGACTTTCTTCACCCAACAACTTCTTATGATAATTTTCCATCTCAACAGATATACTTCAACTACGTTGATTTAATGACCCCATAACATCCCCAACTATAGACAAGCCCACATTTATTCAACCAGTTGCCTGTCAATCTGACTCCAGAAAAGGTGTGTTGAAAAGAAGGGGTTTATTATTATGTTCTGGTTTGTGTGTGTCATGGCTTAGAAGAATCACCAATTCTTTTGAATGGGCAAAGGAAAGGGAGTTTTCAGGACAAAGTCCTCTTGCATTCATCAAATAAACAGTTGGGAGTTTATAGAACATTTACTGTTTGCAAGATCCTGGGTGGGGGAGATGACAGATACAGATAAAAAGATACATTAAGGAGCTTAGTCCCCACTAGAAGACTGATTGGCTCCCATAGTGTATAAGTATTCTATGGAAATCCCAAAAAGGTATAAATGTCTGTACTTTCCATCTTAGTAGAAAAGACTACATGAAGATTACAAGGTTGAACAGGCTAGAATAAAGCAAGTACAATCTATAGGCTCAAACACAGAAACCAAATCATGTTCCCCACTGTGTCTCCAGTGCTCAGCATAGTCCAGCATAGCAGACAGTGAATAGGTAGGTATCGAATAAATGAATCCGGAATAAAGAGATTTTTTTCCTGGCTGGGAAGGATTATGAAATGCTTTATATGACGCGGCATTTGAGTTAGGCCAGAAGGACAGACTCTGAGCTTCCTGGGATGGTAAGGAAGATATCCAAAAGACAGAAATGTGGAAGGCTCGGGTCAGCCAAGTAAGGAGTCCAGCTGGTCTCACGTGTCCCTCCAAGTGTACAATTCTTACCTCTCTTGTCCAGGCAATTTCCCCCTTAAGTTGTCATACATGCTACAGATTTTGTGCTTTCTTTCATTCGCCAGGGCAGGTCGCTCTTCTTCTAGACTTAGGAGATACCGCCTTTCATAATCCTCCACATCCAGGAGTAAACTATAGGTCTAAGTGAGACACAAAGCAGGCCACAGCATGCTGGGTCAGGATCAGAGTATTTGATAAACAATTTCACAGTTTAAGACCACCAGGTAAAGACAAAAGAGTGAAAACGAATTGCAGTAAGACTGAGAGGAAAAAGGTGCTCTTTTGAATCCAGAAAAACATAGTGAAAGAACTTAAAAATGCCCCCATTTGTTGCCCCTCCTGACCACTAACCCAGGAGGCGATGACAGTGAATGATTATACCCTTTGCAAACTTTCCAGCAGCAAGAATAGCATTATAACATAAATGATCTGTATCACTGCTTCAAGTGATGCCTTCTATTTATAAATACAGCAATAATTTTACTCCTGGGTGCCAGGCCCTGTTCTAGGCACTTTGCTTGTACTCATTCACCAGATGCTCTCCACAACCCAGTCAGAAAGAGACTATGTTATCATCTCCACCTTTGCAGACGAAAAAAATGAGGACAGCACAGAAAGGTTAAGTGGCTTGCCTCAAGTCACAGACTCAGTTAGAAACGGAGAAGATGTGATCTGCAGCCTGGTTCCACACTCCGTGCTCTTCCTCACTATGCCTATGGCCTAGAGGTACAGTATTTACACTTTACAAAAGAACTGCCTACAGAGTACCACATTTTTCTTTGCACCCAGCACAGTGCCCAGCATCCAGGAGATATCCAGTAAATACCTGTGAACTGAATTAACTCGATTAATACAGGTGGAACAATGTTTTTTATTTATTTTTAATTTTTATTCTTATTTTCTTAGAAAGGTGACCTGCTCCCAAACACTTAGTAGTTAACTGACCACGCTTGGACAAAGACCCAAGACTTCTCACTGCAACTGCAGTGTTTCTTCCACGAGGCCAGAGGTGAAGCACAGCATACTCTTTTCTAGTGTGCTCTGGTATACAACAGGCCCGTGAGAAGAATATACTCATTAAAGTCACAGAACACCGACTGCTTACTTTTCCACTTCTTGAACATCACATATATGTGACAGTTCCTTATTTGAAACTATAGCAACAAATTCTAAAACTTACTTTCTCAATTATGACAAGGGTTTTTCGTCTCTTGTCCCGAACCTGTTTTTCTTTTGTCTCCTAAAAAAAGACAAGACTATTCAGTGTGAATACTTTGCCTCTGTTAAAAATAACTTTCTAAGTGTGCATATGTACTTCCATGTGTGACAATACTGTAAAAGAAACTTAACTCTTTGAAAGTTAACAATCTAAAACAACACTAACTGGACAAAGGTCACAGAATAACCCACAAAGACTACTGAACTGAATTTATAGATGGGCAAAAGGTAATTAAAGAATGCAGTAAAGATGCAGATAATCACAGAAAAATCTTAAAACACACAGAAAAAGGTAATTTTTGAAACTGGAATGAACAACCCAATGCTGTTTGCAGCCAGTCACCTAGTTTAAAGACTCCTGCCACCCCAAGTCTAGCCTGGCTGGAGAAGCCTTGGAGAAGAATGTATTAACACCTCAGCCCACCTGCAGGAAACCAGAAAGCCAGGACATGCAGGCGGCGGTGGGGGGGTGGGAGGGGGGAGCGGCCAGTCAGACAACAAACAACTTCACTGTGCCTGATTCCCTCCCACGATGATCCCCAGGCAGTAGTGACAACCCAGAGTCTCTTAAACACACAATTCTGCTGACACTTACATCATCCTCACTTCTTGACGTCACAACAGCATCGATCATTTTTCGGGGGTTATTCACACTAGAGACAGTAAGCTTTCCCAAAGAGCCCTCGAACTGCACTGCAAGGACAAAACATTTTCAACAGATAACTCAACGATGCAGGCAGGCAGCTTTCAAAGACCTTTATAGTCTCTATTCTTTCCTCACAGTCCAATGATTCAGTACAAAAACCTATGTATCTAATGTGATCTCTTACCCAAATCTATCTTTTCCCATTTTTTGGTGGCAATGGTAATAAAAATCTGAAGTATTTCCCCTTTATTATAGAGATACTAGAAATTATAACACATTTTAAAAAGTTAAGGAATATCGGGTGCCTGGGTGGCTCAGTCGTTAAGCATCTGCCTTCGGCTCCGGTCCCGCATTGAGCAGGGAGCCTGCTTCTCACTCTCCCACTCCCCCTGCTTGTGTTCCCTCTCTTGCTAGGTCTCTCACTGTCAAATAAGTAAATAAAAAAATCTTAAAAAAAAAAGATTAAAAAGTTAGCTCAAGCAGTAAAGGATTTACAAGTCTATCTGCTAAACCACTCATTCCATTCAATAAAGGCAGACCTCTGGATTTAAGGACAACAGACTTTACAAATGAGCTTCGAACGTCTATATCCAGTCTTCTCTGTAGTTATTTCTATTTATCATATTGGCAGCAGGTTGAGTTTTCTTTTATCGTGGGCCTAGGGATAAGGACCCTACCTGGCTTATAGGCGTGCTCCAGTTTGGCCACCTGAGGGGTAATGAGTTTGGTGCGCTCCTTTTTCGGACCTTCGCCTTGTACTTCTTCAGCAGCTGACAGTTTCTCCAGTTTTTCAAAGTAATTCTACCACGTGAAGATGACTTCAGTTACAACACAAGCCCAGACTATGGCTGCTCTTTATCATACATGACTATACTGGTGGCAGCAACAACTTGGACTCTATAAATGTATCGATCTTTAATTTTTGCTAGACTGCCAGATATTTACTTCTCAAAAAATCCCAGCCTACAGAAAAGCCCAACATCAATGGAAATATCTTTAAAGTTAGACTGCCAATATGTTTAACTGAGAGAACCAGATTACTGATGCCAAAGAGATTTCAAAACATTGGCCCGAGAGCCTCTGTAAGAATAAAAGGCACACACAGAAACCTTCTAGTGAACAGTACGAGGCTCTACAGCTTCAGAAGAGGACAGAATTTGCTTAGTCAATTCTTACCTGATTGAAAACTACAAAAAAGCAGATTCTGTCAGTATTTAAGTCTACCAATATTTCCATGAGTGTCTCAACCAGAGTAAGGGACTGAATGGTCATCTACCTGGTAATAGAAATCGTCCAGGTAGGGATCAGTGCTTTGCAACTGCATCATCTGGATTTTAGAGACCCAATCTTTCTCTCGCTGCAGCATGAGATTGGCATAGGGATCCTTTCGGAGATGGTCTTGATGACTGCTTCGGTGACTTCCTCTGTCTCCAGCACCATTGAGACTGCGATGCTGACTGAAAACAAACACAGGCGCGCGTTCACTCCAAGTCACGGTATTCATTAGGCCTTGTAACACCACAGGAACAAGCCGGGCCGGTTAAAAAAGATTCCACTTTGCTTTTATTAACAAAGGAGTGAAAAGAATTGAATCTTAACGGTGTAGGAGAAGAAAGAGCTATGCAATACAAACCAAAAGAAATAAAACTGAGATCTGAGTGCCTCATCATCTGTGCTTCGCACTCTCTTAAGCCCTAACACCACAAGCCTAAGAGGTAGGCGGTTTTATTTTCTCCACTGAAGACAACAAACTGAGGCCAAAGGGATGTGAACACAGGCCAATTTGACTCACAGTCTATACACTTTTTTTAACTTGTTGAAAAATCATGAAATACTTCAAATATAGAGAGAAGCCCACAATAAATATTCATCTATCCATCACCCAGACTGGGTGAAAAAAAATTTATTTGCCCCAATTTGCCTCAGAGTTTTAAACAGCAGTATTAAAGCAACATACTGTTGTATTTAGTTAAGGCCCTCTTGCACCCTGTCTGGATCCTGGGCTCCTGCCTCCCTTCCTTCCCAGAAGTACCATATCCTGACTTTGTACGCACTCCTCCTGAAACGTTCTTCTTTCAAAAAAAGATTTTATTTATTTGAGAGAGAGAGAGAGAGAGAGTGACCTCTTGCACGCACATGCGTGCAGGAGGGAGGGCAGAGGGAGAGAAATTCAAGCACACTCCACATTGAGTGTGGAGCCTGATATGGGACTTGATCTCATAACTGGGAGACCATGACCTGAGCCAAAACCGAGAGTCAGATGCTTAACAGCCTGAGCCACTCAGGCGCCCCTCCCTGCAATGTTTTTAAGACTCATGACTCATGTATCCATCTTTAAATACTATACAGTATTATTCTGTGTGCCTTTAACTTTTACATAAATGGTACTAGACATGGAAGTCTGTTCCTTGCTTCTTACTCAACGTTATGCTTTTCACATTTACCTGTGTTGATAGCATACCCAAGTAATATACTAAAAAGAACTGCTAGCATGTGGTGTATCCATGTTTTCAACCTTACTATTTACTGCCAAATTCTCTTACAAGAGGCTGAGAGAGGCTGAGGCTAACCAATATTCTTGCTAATAACCTGTTGACAGTGTTGAGACATTTCAAATTTTACTTGTCTGATGATGTAAAATAGTTACCTAATTTTAACCTGTATTTTCCTGATTATAAGCAAGCTCGAAATCTTTTCTTTTTTTTTTTTGTTGGAGTTTTAGGTGTACAATATAATGGTTCAATGGTTTTAAATGTTACTTGGTGCTCGTCATGATAATTGTACTCTTAATCCCCATCACCTATTTCACCCACCCCCCCACCCTCCTTCCTCTCTGGTCACCATCTGTTTGTTCTCTGTAGTTAAGAGTTTGTTTCTCTTTTTTTCCTTTGTTCTTTTGCTTTGTTTCTTAAATTCCACATATGAGCAAAATCTTACCAGCTTTACTGAGGTATAACTGACATACAAAGAACTGTGCATATTTAATATGTATAATTTTATAAGTTTGGACACGCAAACACTTACAATACCATGACCACATGTAAGATAATAGATCTATTCAACACCCACCAGAATTTCTGTATCTCCCATTGTTTTTTTTGGTGGTAATACGACTTTACATGAATGAGAACCACCCTCTTTATAAATTCTCAAATACATAAAACTATATTGTTAAAACTTCAGGCACTAGAAGTTTCATATTTTAACACAGTCAAATGGTTTTCCTTTATGGTTTTCACTTTTCATGTCTTAAGAGCCTATGTTGTTTTTCCCCTGCAAAAAATATTCTAGAGCTTCTCTGAGAGTGAGAAGGAATTACACACATAGAACCACAAAACTGAAGGTTAAAGAAACCTCAAAGTTATGTTTAGTTTTCTTATTTTCTGTTTATGAATGATTACAGAACACCATCCCCATGAAGGCAGGACTCTGACCTATCTCGTTCTTCTTTCAGTCCCCAAAACCTACCACAGTGCCCGATATACAGCCAGGGCTGCACATTTAAATATGTATTTATATTTGTTAAATAAAGATTAGACTACAGCCAAAATCAAAGTGACTGCTGGCTTTACATAAGACTGAAATATTAAAGCTAGCCATTATATTTCAAAGTTACCTCTGAGCTGAGATGAGAAACCAATGTAGTTAAGAGTATGGATAAGAACTTGGTAAGGAATATAAAATGACTTAAAAAATTAGATCTAAATTATATTTCTGATGTATGATAAACATATTTAGAGAATTTCATCAGAAATTAGTTGATAAAAATCTTGTCATTTAAACCTAGTGTATCAGGGCACCTGGGTGGCTCAGTTGGTTAAGCATCTGACTCTTGATTTTGTCTCACAGGGTTGTGAGATCGAGCTCTTTGTGGGGCTCTGTCCTGGGTGTGGAGCCTGCTTAAGATTCTCTCCCCCCTCCCCATCCCCCCCTCTAAAAAAATGAAAAATAAATAAATAAAGCTAGTGTATCAAATGCATAAAATGACAGCATATATGATCTTCTTTACCAGTAACATAAACATAATACTAATTAAATTTACTTAAAATGTAAACTAAATAGGTAGCACCTTGTTACACTGTCAAAATTAAAAGTTGAATTAAGAAACCACATGAGAGGGCGCCTGGGTGGCTCAGTGGGTTAAAGCCTCTGCTTTCGGCTCAGGTCATGATCTCAGCGTTCTGGGATCGAGGCCCGCATCGGGCTCTCTGCCCAGCAGGGAGCCTGCTTCCTCCTCTTCCTGTCTCTCTGCCTGCCTCTCTGCCTACTTGTAATCTCTCTCTCTGTGTCAAATAAATAAACAAAATCTTTAAAAAAAAAAAAAACCACATAAGAGCAGGATAAGTACTTACTTTCTGTTCTGTTGCTGTCTCTGATGCAAGAGCCGACGGTGCTGTGGATGGAGGTGAGTTGTGTCTGGTCTAAACATTGGGGCCTGAGATCTGAGAAAAAAAGGGAAAGGTTTTTAATTCTGTTGTTTTGTGATCTGAAGTTTGAGAGAATGTTGTCAATATAGGCTAACTTCACACAAGTGCACTCAAGGGAATGTTCAAGTCTATCCTCAGAAGATCTTTCAGAAAGAAAAGACTGTTGTACTTTCACATGTCTTCTACAAAGACTAATTCTCAACTCCTAAGAAAAGGATCATAAAATTTGAGTGATTTAGCAGGGAAGCAGTATAACTATTTCCTTCTTCCTCCTAACTGTAAACAGAAGTCTCTTAAAAGATTTAATGTGGTTATTTTGTGGTTAATCACATTGAAAATATATGTGTGATGGTCAATATATGTCAACTTGGCCACAGGCGATGGTGCCCAGTTGTTTGATCAAAAACCAGTCTAGATACTGCTGTGAAGGTATTTTGTAGATGTGATTAAGAATTAAGGAAAAAGAGGGGCGCCTGGGTGGCTCAGTCGTTAAGCATCTGGCTTCGGCTCAAGTCATGATCCCAGGGTCCTGGAATCAAGCCCCACATTGGGCTCCCTACTCAGCCGGGAGCCTGCTTCTCTCTCTCCCACTCCCCCTGCTTGTGTTCTCTCTGTCAAATAAATAAATCTAAAAAAAAAAGAATTAAGGAAAAAGAGGACTTTTAAAAATGTGGGTGGGCCTCACCCAACCAGCTGAAGGCATTAAGAGCAAAAACTGCTATTTCCCAGACAAGAAGGAATTCTGCCTCAAGCCTGAAACACAGAAGTGCTGCCTGAGTTTTAACCTGCCACCCGGCCCTACAAATCTCAGACTCAAGACTGCAAATTCAACTCCCATCTGAATTTCTACTTTGCTGGCCTGTTCTATGGATTTCCTTAGCCATTCCTTAAAATAAAACTTTTCATTATATAAAGGTAAATGTATATGCATATATACATATGTATGTGAGTTTGTGTACATGTATTATTTCTGTTTCTCTAAGGAATCCCGATATGATATGACATGTAATAAAATACAGTTTCACTAGAAGCAGGAACTTGAACCCCTGTTATAAAACCAGATTAGAACTGAGCAACTTGGCTACTAGCACCAAGATGAGCTGACTTCTCAGCATCTACATCTGTGGTCCTTAGCATTTGGTAATTTTTGTTAAGTGATAAGCACTTTGTGCATGTGTGTGTTCATAAAATGGATATAAAGTGAGACCTAAGACATGTTAGAAGAAATAAAGGGGTGATTAGCAATATGCAAATTACACAGGAAGCATGTGACTTTAGGGAAATGTTTGGGAAACGACTTTAGGGAAATTCATAAGAATGCCTGGAGACTGTCAAACACTTTTGTGTCTGACAAGCAGACGATCCAATAACATCTCAAAACACATCCCTTGCAGACATGGAGACCTCACTGATAAAGAGCGTTGGGTGACTGATGGGTAAACAGTGGCATTAGTTTGCACACCTTAGGTTTTGCAGGTGAGGCCCTGGGCCGGGGGAGTGCTGCTGCGGAGGCGGCGGAGCGGCAGGGGGCGCAGCACTAAAGAAGGCACGGAAGCCGGGTGCTGGGGGAAGCACCTGCCCTACTCGCCCTTGCAGCAACTTGGGATTCATGGCAGCAAGCGGACTACCAACAAATCCAGGGACCCGTGCAAACTGGCTGGGAGACATCCGTCCAGGCGGTAGCTAGAAAGAGGGACAAGATCTCAGATTTAGTGAATCAGCAAGCCTCATGCTTTTATCCACAGAAAAGTGAATACTGTTTCCATCAATAACTTTGAAAAAGTGAAGGAAAAAAATAAGAGGCAGTAGAGATTGATTAACAGCAAAGAGAGATATCACCTATGAATGTTAGGAAAGCAAGAGAGCTCTTCATGGGTTGGGCTCATCACAGGCTTACCTGTGCTCCTCCAAGAAGCTGTGCTCTCTGGAGGGGGCTGAGAACAGGAGGAACACTAGGAGGGAAAGGGTGACCAAGTAGGGAAGAGTTCTAAGGAAAAAAAAAAAAAGACAAAAAATTATACACATTCCGTGAAATCTGTAAATCGATATAATAAAGGAATTTAGGAGGAATGCAGAATAAACTCAGATATAAAAATGCTCAAACTGTATAGTCAAGTTGTCCATGGAAGGAATACGAAAGAGAGCAATGCTAGACATCAGGAAGCACTATGATCATGTAACCTGAAGAAGGAGGCAGTAGGATGAGGGACTGAAATAGCAGGAAACCAGATGACCATGCCGGGTGTGAATTTTTAAAGATAAAAAAAAAGCTCAGGTATGAAACAACTGAACATGATGAACCATGTCTTCTGACCTGGGTACCATAACATCCAGAAATTCAAGTACAGAGACTATAAAAAGCACACCTAATTTAGGAGACGTCTATATACTAGTAGTGATCAGAAACCATATGCTGCACGTTTTCATTAGGCTGTGAACGGACGTACCGGAACACTGCAGAGCTGGTTTGGAGACATCCTCTCACCATAGGGAGCAGGATAACGTGGTGGCATCGGGGGCCGGACATGAACAGGCTTCGGACACAGGATCTATCAGGACAAACATATACACAACTACACTCAATGAAGTCAGTTTTTCCTCCACCTACACTCCCTCCCCTCGAGTACTGGTAGAGACACAGAACTCAATGCAAAGCCCTACTTCTAAGCAAATTGCTATGGCTATGGGTTCACATAAGAACCTCTGGTTACTTCCTCTTGTAAACACCACGCAATGTGCTACTTGTAACTTCCAATGAGGAAGATTTAGCTAATTCTCCAGTTATCCCCACCCTTCCATGCTATCTGAGGGAGGTACCAACAGATATTCTGACTTGCAAATTCTCTGCAAGAGGATATTATTTTGGTAGCAGTGAGGGAGAAGGAATGATAAGAAAGCTGGAGGATTAACTAAGTCCTAGTCTGAAGCCCCTGTGATATGGCCGCCATGCTCAGCTCTTTTGTGATACATTGTGACTCCACCGTTTCATAGAATTCTGAGCCTAACTAGGCCATACCAACACCACCCTCCCCCCATACCTTCCAAATTGGCCTTCCTTTTCAGCTGCTGGTTTCAGGTGGAGGATAGTCTATGGAACAGGACTGCACAGGCTCTAGGGAAAGCAGGGATATCTTAAAGGTAAAAAGGGATGTGGACAATGCTGTGTGTTCCCACTCCCCCCAGCTTTCAGTTACCTCTCTGCCAATGTTGTGGGCAGCCAGCAAAACACTTTGAAAAGGATATATACACTAAATGTGGTTAACTACCCTTTTTCTCCCCCAATTAAAAGGCAGCAGCAACAGAAGCAGCACCAGAAAAGGGCATCAGGGAATGTGTCTCTTATTTGTACTAATTTCTCCTCTAATTGGCTATTTCTCTTTCTAATCTAATGCCTACCCAAAACTTCCACCCTCCTCCCAGCATCACCAACTTCCCAAATAATTTTGCCCAGATTCCCAATATTCTGGGCTGAGTGCCTGTTAATGAGAGGTACCTGTTGGTTGAAGCTGGGTACAGCCATCTGCTTAGGTGGGGTGCCTATGGGGATGGCTCTAACAGGAGGACTCCCGATGATAGGTGAAGTTGACCGCCGTGGTAATGCGCGCTCAGAGAGGTCTCGATCATCTTCTGGACCCTGTGGGGGCCTCTGAGGCAGGGCATATTCTAACACAGACACTGTTGGCATTTCCTAATTGAGGAAAAAGGGAAAGAAAGAAAGAAAGAAAAAGAAAAGAAAGAAAATTAGGCCGTCAGAAATGTTTTAATAATCTGTACAGATGCCAAAAGCATCTTGAGATATTATTTTTAAATTTTATTTCACATCCAGTAACATCCCCTTCTCTTTGATGTACAGTCCCCTGAATTTTGATAAATACGTATCATGGATCACTGCCAAGATCAAGAACAGAGCGATTTTGTCACTCCCCAAACTCCTGCTGTGGTGTCCCTCAGCAGTCAACCCCTCCTACCATCTCCAACCACTGGCAGACACTGACTGACCTTTTCTCCATTCCTACGGTTTAGCCTAGAAATGACTTACGTAATTTGAATTTTAAGCTAACAAATTTGAATTCTGATGGTTCCCTTGCAACATTTCAAAATAAAGCACAAATGAGCATTGCATGAAGGCCAAGTAAATGTATGATCAACAGGTACAGCTATGAGCACTAGGTTAAGTAATCAGCATGATACCGGCAAATGATACCCATCTATACACTGTTTCAGTAAGGAAAGGGTCAAGAGAGGAGTTTTTGGATACTTAGAATTTGTATAAAGAGAAAACGTTTAATACCTGAGCAAGCAGTGGCCCTCGGATTCGCCTCAGAACTTCAGATCCATCCCAGATGCTGGAATTGAGACTTCCTGGTTGGGGCTAACAAAAAAGGAAAACACATACACAAAGTCTGGAATAGTGAGAGCTTCCTGGACAATTTAACTGTTTTTGGTGAACAAGGATCCAAAAGAGTCTCAACTACTTGAGAAGATGAAATTATAGTGTTCTAGACTATACATTATTTCCCACCTTCACCTGCTATGATCAGGAATTAACAATTTTCTATGGTATTTGCAAGTTTCTCGGGGTAGCAGATGAAACAAAATGGCACAGCTCAATACTTCACCTTAATTACTAGTCTGCTATAGTTCTCAAATCAGAGTAACTTACTCACTTGCAGAACTGGCCTGGTCTGCACTGCCCTCATGATAGCTGGATCTTCTAGCTCATTCTCAATCACCATCTTACTGAGCCTTTCTGCCAGATTCTCCTCATGGTCACCCAACAAGTCCATCTCATCCCTTTCTCCGTTGCCTGTTTGTTCGTTAACTGCCACCGGCAGCTTCTCTTCCAATTCAGCCAGGCGCTCATGTGCTTCCTGCCAATCATCATCTATAAGGAAATCGTAAGAAACATAGTTTTTACTGAGACTAAAAGTTTTATGAAATTATCCTGTTAACCAAATGAATAATTCTAACTTCCCAAGATAGTACATTTCCACTTAAGAGACATGAAATAAGATTTAAACTAAGGGGCACAGGAAAGTGGGCTTTTCACTGCTGAGGACTAATAACATCATACCAGGGATATAATCCAAGCACTTAGAGCAAGCGCTTAATACATTACCAATGGCATCCAAAATGTATTCTGAAAACAATTTCTAAACTGCTGACAGGTATGTACACAACAACTCACTGTTTCTGAGATTCTTTTTCTTTTTTAAAGATTTTATTTATCAGAGAGACAGCGCGCATGTGAGCGCACAAGCAGGGGGAGCAGCAGGCAGAGGGAGAAGCAGACTCCCCAGTGAGCAAGGAGCCCCATGACGGACTTGATCCCAGGGTCCTGGGATCATGACCTGAAACAAAGGCAGACGCTTAACTGATGAGCCACCCAGGCGGCCTGGGTTTTGAGATTCTATGACACACCAGGCAAAAAAGGAAAGTTAAAACTCACTGCATTAGCATCCACGTTTAGATTATACCTGCCATCTTTACAAGCTCTCAAACCATTCATTTCATTCAATTAGTATCTGTTGAGCATCTATTATGTGTTAATGTTTTAGGCACATGGGATAGATCAGTGTACAAAAGAAAAAAAGATCCCTGGCCTCCTGCAACTTTCCTTCAAGCAGGGAAGAGACAGATAATAATAAATGTAACAAATAAGTAACTTAGATACTACATCAGGAGATGAAATACAATACAGGTATATGGAGGAAAAGCAGGTTGAAAACTTTAAATAGGATGGTCAGAGGTACACCTCATTGTAAGGGTGACATCTGAGCAAAGATTCAAGGGTAAGATAGTTAGCCATGTGGATTATCTGGGAGAAGAGTGTTCCACATAGAGGGCCAGTCTGTAGAAAGGACTTAAGGACGAGTGACGACTCTGAGAGTCAGCAAGGACTGTGTCTGGATTGGAATGATCAAAGACAAAGAGCAGGAAAAAAACTGAGGCCAAGTAGGTAGTAGGAGGGAGCTCCTTCTG
This sequence comes from Ailurus styani, assembly GCA_002007465.1. Taxonomy (NCBI): domain Eukaryota; kingdom Metazoa; phylum Chordata; class Mammalia; order Carnivora; family Ailuridae; genus Ailurus; species Ailurus styani. The sequence goes on along the minus strand of LNAC01000293.1, from coordinate 334,695 downwards.
GGCCTTTTGGGTCATTCTGATTGAAATGGGGGGCCACTGGAGGTTTTGATGAGGCTTGACTTCTTGAAAGAAACAGGCCGCTGTACTGAGAACAGATTCGGGATGTGGGGGGTTGGGGGGGGAAGGAGCAGAAACACTGGAAGCACGGAGGCCTGCCAGGTGGCTACAGCAGCAACACCAGGGCAAAGGTGATAGTCTCCTGGACCTAGGTCCAGTCCTTTTCCATGTTAACAATGCCCTCACTATTCCTGTACATTCCTATACGGTCTGTAGCACTGGCACTAGCTTGTTTTCTCACTCTGTATGCTGACACCGCATCATTTTGGAGTCCTGCTACAGCATAGGTAAAAATCTTCACGACCCTCCATCAGCTTCTCTAGAACTGGACCGTATTTCCATCACCCTGTCATTCCAGTGGTCCTCCGTCTCACCCCTCCAACCTGCTTCCACTGTAAAAGCTCTGCTCGCTATTTTGCTCCTTTTGGCACTCAAATTCAAGTATCTTTCCCTCCTCATGGAAGCATTCCCTGAATAATCTTTTCGTTTTAATGCTACCTTCACCTCATCTAAACATGCAAGACTTTCAAACTCACAAAAACCCAATTGTATATATTTTGTTCTTAATTTTGTTCTTTATGCCATATAAAATTCAACAGAAAGGGATAACATCATTCTTCTCTTTTTAAGAGATTTTATTTATTTATTTGTGTGTGTGTGAGAGAGAGATGGAGTGCGAGTGTGCATAAGCAGGAGCTGAGGCAGAGGGAGAAGCAGACTTCCCGCTGAGCAGGGAGCCTGAGGCAGGACTAGACCGTTTGGACCCCGGGATCATGACATGAGCCAAAGGCAGACACTTAACTGACTGCGCCACCCAGGCACCCCGATAATTCTCTTTATAAGTAACATAAAAACACAGAATTCTTTCTGCAAGTTTTCTCAATGGCAATCCTTCTCACATAATTTTTCTATATACCTCATTAAAAAAAAAAAAGAGGAAAGAAGAACTGGAGGCACCATAACAAGAAAAGAGAAAGGTGCCTGGTATGCAATAAGGGTATAATAAATGGTAACCACTTAAAAAAAGAGAGATTCTTTAGATTTATTGACAATTTTCTGAGGGGCTCATGTACAACTTGTTAATATCTTTTTTCCTGCTTACAAAGAAAAGCACATTAATTAAAATTTTAAACATCACACAAATATGTAACTTAGAAAGTTCCCCAGAATTCTACAGGTATGTTAAGTTTTTCAAAATGCAAACTATAAAGTTTAACTTGTTTCTTTCTATTTAAGCAATACATCTTCGACACTTTTCATGTACATACACTTACATGGAACTACTGATAACATTACCTCATTCTTTTTAATGCTGTTTAAGATTCTATTCTATTCTATTGATATACTAATTTAACTTATCTCTTACTGATGGAAATTTGGATTATTTGCAAATTTACAATGTAATGATTAATACTATATTATATCTTAACATCTTATGCAAATATTTGTTAAGTAGGCTAAGTCCCTTAAATCCTTAAAATTCATGATTTTTACTTCATAACAATGAATCACGTAACACTAGTGATCCAAAAAGCAAGGGAAAGGAGACTTTCAGATGTATAATTTGGTATGATCAGAACCACTGTCTAGTATTTGGGCACTGTGGATATTTGAATGTACTATTTGTGGTCAAGAAAAAAATTCACTTTAGAAGAAAACTATAGTATTAATTTAAATTATCAGTTATTTGGAAAAATATTCTTAAAGATTAGTATTATTAAAAATCAACTGTACTGGGCGCCTGGGTGGCTCAGTGGGTTAAAGCCGCTGCCTTCGGCTCAGGTCATGATCCCAGGGTCCTGGGATCGAGGCCCACATCGGGCTCTCTGCTCAGCGGGGAGCCTGCTTCCTCCTCTCTCCTCTCTCTCTCTGCCTGCCTCTCTGCCTACTTGTAATCTCTCTCTCTGTGTCAAATAAAATAAATAAAATCTTTAAAAAAAAAAAAAATCAACTGTACTAAAAAAATCGATTGTACTGGGTGTTATATGCAACAAATGAATCACTGAACACTACATCAAAAACTAATGATGTACTATATGTTGGCTAATTAAATGTAAATTAAAAAATAAAAAAATCAATGCTGACATTAATATTTGTGTCATCTTTGCTAAGGAAGAGTAAGCTGAGCACGTTTTAAAGCAAGGCTTGTTTTTTGTAATTTTACTAATTCAGCGATGCCAAAAAATGGGGACTCTGTAATCCTGAACGAGGGGATTTGTTTTTTACATTTATTTCCCCAATTTAAGAAGTTAATTTGTCAGTGGATTGCTCTAATGCAGAAGAATTCTTAAACTTGTGGTGTCTTCATTCACCACCTCCATACTCATACTTACTAAGTTTGTCAGGTCCTACCAAAGATGAATAGTTTGTCCTTAATTTAAAAACACTGGCTAAGTAGCCATATTCTGTGAGAATGGCTCTGTTGTGAATCGATGGTCACTGTCTGAAACATGTAAGCAAAGGAATCTAAGCCACAGAATCCCATCATTATCATTTTAGGTTTTCCTTGCCCTTGTGAAAACTCATGTGAAGCAATATGTCAAGAGATCACAAGCCCTTACTATTAGAGGATACTTTACTCATATCTTTTTCAAATGACCTAAAAATAAAGTTACTTAGATATGCCAAAGCTTGACCTCAATCCACAATGGTCACAATGGTCAAAATGATAAAGGAATACCAGAGAAATGAAGAAAAAGAAGTATTTGTTTTCCTTCAACTAATTAATCTATACCCTGAAGTGAGGGGTTACTGAATCCACCCACTGTCCACCTCAGGAATAATTCTGAATAAACACACCATGAAAAGGAAGTACAAGTGATTTAATTTTAAGACAACCTAAGTCCCTAAAGATTATAGCAGCTATCAAAAAAAGGGAAGTGGAAAGAAGGGGGCCCTTCCAAGCAGAGGCAGGAGATTCCCAGAGATTCCTCAAGGACTGTTTAAACATAATTGGTAGTTTACCTTGATTGTATTTATAGTTACTTCACCTCTCTCATTCTTTTCTTCCTCATTTGTTAAAATGAGGATAGTAATACCTACCTCACAGGGTTCTTGAGGATTAATAATAAATATAAGACAGAATGTTGCCTAGCAGATAATAAGCACTCTGTAAATGTAAACTTTCATTTTTAGAGAATGAGTTGAGATTACTGTGACTATTTACTGCTCTAAGATGATGTAAACATTTTTCTATGCAGAAGACGAGGACTAGTTTCTTAAGGAAAGATGACATCAGAGTATTAATAGCCAGTGACTTAAAGTAACTACTAACAAGTATCATTCAAGACACTCTTTAAAAACTATCAAACCATAACATATGTCAAAGGTCTGACATTTTACCTCCTGATTCAAATTCTTTACACCAGCTGTGTATCTACCTGTACGGTCCCTTAAACAAATTACAAGGTGACTTAGCAATTTTTTTAATAAATAAATCTGTACAATATTTATATCAAGATATTATGAAGAATTAAGTTTAAAAAAAGATTTTATCTGAGACAGAGGGAGCATGCACAAGCATGTGACAGCATGAGTGCGGGGGTGTGGGGGACGAGTTGGGGGTTAGAGGAAGAGGGACAAGCAGACCAAGCTGACTCTCCGCTGAGCAGGGAGCCAGCCACAGGGCTTGGTCCCAGGACCCTGAGATCACAACCTGTGCCAAAGTCAGACACTCAACCAATTGAGCCATCCAGGTACCCCTGAAGAATTAAGATTTTAACTTGAGGGGCATGTGGGTTGCTCAGTCAGTTAAGTGTCCAACTCTCGCTTTTGGCTCAGGTCATGATCTCAGGGTCCTGAGATCAAGCCCTGCACTGGGCTCCAAGTTGAACACAGAGCCTGCTTAAGATTCTCTCTCTCCCTCAGCCCCTCCTCCCCTCACTCGTGTGCACAAGTGCGCTTGCTCACTCTCCCTAAGAAAGATTATAACTTTATAATTAGTGTATACTATAAGGATTCATATTTGGAAATATTTTTCCCATTATAAACTTTGTTGACCAAGAAAAGTCTTTCTTAATCACTTACGCCCTAGGGTACAAAGTGGGCCAACCATATGCTATTTCACTGCCTTTACTTTTTACTACCTGTTCTTTTACTGTGTAACCCTAGGGGCTTTTTCAATGTGTGCGCACTTTTCTTTTTTCCCATCATATCATATACAGTTCTGTACACTCTAATGTCCTTTTAAGGCAATATTTCCCCTAACTTGTGAGAACACAGAAGCAGAAAAAGACTGTCCCCAGCACGCTGAAAGTCAATTAGAAGAGATGAGACTATTTCTCTTCTGTCCAGGTTCAAAACTGAGGACGTTTCAGGGCGCCTGGGTGGCTCAGTGGGTTAGGGCCGCTGCCTTCGGCTCAGGTCATGATCCCAGGGTCCTGGGATCGAGGCCCACATCGGGCTCTCTGCTCGGCGGGGAGCCTGCTTCCTCCTCTCTCCTCTCTCTCTGCCTGCCTCTGCCTACTTGTAATCTCTCTCTCTGTGTCAAATGAATAAATAAAATCTTTAAAAAAAAAAAACAAAAAACTGAGGACGTTTCAGTATGCTGTCTCATTTTAATATAATATCTATAAATCAATCCCACCAACTTTATTTAATCCTGAGGAATTTGCTAAAAAACAACTAACTTTCAGTACAATAAGAGAAAAGGAGTTCTAGAAACAAGCACACTATGTTAGTAACTTCTATTGTATCCTATAGGTTATTACTAAACCAACTACCAAATACAATTTGCAATTCACATCAGTTCCTTGCATTTGCAATTCTAGTCTACATCTCTTTCCCAGCGATCTCCATGGAGAGAGAAAAGCATCTTAGATCATGTCATCCTCTTGGAGGATCTCATCTCCTAAACTATGGCTATGATCCAAAAGGTCTTTGGTTTCCTTCTGTAATCAGTCTCGCTTCTACCTTAAGTGGTTCTCTTGCTGCTCCTGATAGTGGCAGTTTTAATCTCTACTAAATTTTGTAAACCTTGACTAACAATACTATGCTTTCTCATTTTTCCCAGTTAATTCAACTCAGGCTAAGTTTTAATAAATTCAAGCTATTCACATCATTGCAAAATGAGTAACCATTATCATACCTTTAAAACCTTTTGTTTTTGATATTAAACATCTTAAGATCAGTCACTACTGTGAAATAGCCTCTTGCTACTTAACTTTGAATATTTGTTGCATAGATAGAAATGCTGATCCAAAGAAATCACACATATTTACACATCCCAACAGAAACACTGTTATTGCTCCTTTTCTATACCAATGGTTAAAGCAAAAATATTTGTATTAACTCTTACCTACTTCTTTTTTGAAAGTACATTAGTATATTTGCTCTAGGATCTCTAATTCTCAAACTTTACCATATACACCTGTTGCCTAAGTTTCCCATTTTAGATTATTATAACTCTGAGTCATGTTAAGTTTAGTCTGACTCTTTAATTTTTTACCCTTTCTAACTCCTAAAATATTTATCTATATCTAGGGATGGGAAAATTTCATTTGTACACAGCACTTTTCTAACTTATGAAGACTTCCTATCACCACAATTCTTAGAATAAAATGCTTTTTATTTTATTGAAGATACTATGTAAGGCAATATCGGGGTCATGCAATACAGCGATGGTTAACTGAGTTTTAAAACTTACACACCCAAGTCCAAGTTTTCTTTTAGTCTACTAGTTTTCCAAAAGTTACATGTTCCATAAATAAAAATTTACTTCTTCTAGGATTATTTTAAATCTTTATACAATGTCCACTTTGTCCAACCATTTGCATGCCTTTACAGCATCAACCTAGAGCCATAGATAATATAGCCGGAAGGCACAGGGCTCAGAGACATCTGGTTTTATATACAAATGAGGCAAAAAAGGGGCCAGGGGATTGAGGTAGATGCTTCCAGTGAAGACTGAACTATTCTGAGACCAAGAATAGAATATTTTGCTAAATTTGTGAATGTAGATACTCCTACTAAGACAAAACACTTACACAAAAGAGAGCACTGGAAGAACAAGAGACCTAGATGACACTATAGGAGAAAGATGTCACTTACCAACCGCACCTGACCCAAATGTATCATCATTGAATTGATCAATCTCTTCATCTTCTTCTCCCAAGCCCTGAAATGCATCTTCATCTTCATCCAGAGGACAATCCTCTAAAGACTAAAAAAAAAAAAAAAAAAGGAAAAGAAAAGAGATCAGCTAGTCATGAAGTTCATGCCTTCATTTAAAAAATGTTCATTTTATCTTCCCAATCATCAGAATAGCTTATGACCTCTTTTAAAGACAGCATTTTTTTTCTACCTCCAATTTCCCTGACATTGGAAAATGGCAGTATCTTCTTTCAGTTTCTTTTTCCCAAACACTTCATTTCTCTATCAAGAATCTAATAATAGTATTTCTTCATGCAACCAAGAAATTAGGCCCCCAACTTTCTTGATATCACTGGTTAGAATAGTAATGACAACTCAAAATGCACATTTTGTCGTTATTTTGAGTTTTATGTATATCTTTCAACAAAAGTATGTTCCTTATTTTCATGTCAAAATTTCAACTATTTTATTATGTCCTCTTAAAGCTTTCTCTTAATTTCCCCCCTTCTGTCTTTTGGAGGCCCAAACTCTGGTGATGAAACAGAAAGCTAAATTTTCAACCCCAATTAAGTGGAATAAACTCTGGGAAAGCTATGATATGGTGAGTTCAAGTTTTGGCCCCGTTCTTACAAGTGGTGCAAACCTGGCTAAGTCATATTTTGGTTAACTCATTAAATACCTCTTAAGTACTTAGTGTGTTCCCAGCTCTGCCTTAGGCTCAGAGTTGTAACAATGGGAGAGTTGTGAAGATTAAATGAGACAAAGATTGTAGATTGCTAAACAATGCTAGTTATCACCACAACAATTTAGGTTCGTTCTATTTTAAATACCACCCCACCCCTTCAGTTTTCAACAGATTTCTTATTTTCCAAGTTCTCTTGTCTTTTGGCAACTCTGCCTACCACACCTCATTGTCTCTCTCCATGTTTACATCAAGTCAGTTTGGTCTTGAACCATTCAGATCAAGTATCAGGTACCTGTGTTCCCAGTTTTCAAAGACTCAGAATCACACCACCACACATCAACAGGCAGGTCTGTGATACACCTTGCCAGGCAACCTCCTTAAATAGGTTTTCCCAAAGGCAAGGTTAGACCAAAAGGCCATTCTACCGTCTTAAGCCCTTCCAAACTTCCACAAAGCAAGCATGCAACTGCCTCCACAGCAGAGGCAACTTGCAGCTGCACTCCCTTCCAAATCACCAAGATCTACTTAACCAAATCACTGCTTTTTTAAATTAGAAAGACTCTGAGGGATCACCCAGAGCGGCCCTTTCAGTCTACAAGTCTAGACACTTTACGTCCAGAGACTCGGAGTAGCTCAAGGTCATACAGGGAGTTAGTGGCAGGGTCAGGACTCTCGACGATTGCTACATTCCCGGGATGGTCACCAAACCCACGCCTCGCTCCCCTCGCCCAGAAGAACTTCTGCGGGACACGCCCCCTCCCAACTCGGAGTCCTCTTCGGTAAACAGTCTCGGGCCCCGGTAAAGGGCAAGTCCAGGCCCCCTGACCCGCTGGGTGCCCGTGCGTCCGGGTGTGTGTGTAATTGGAGAGGAGGTGGTTCCGGGTCCAGGGCGGGAAACGCGTCTCTAGGCTTCCCAGGGAGACTCTCCCTTAAGAAGGGCCAGCGGGTGGGTGCACCGCTCTCCCCTCCGCGGCTCCTGCCAGGGTGGGGGTGGGGGATGGTCTGGTTACAGCACTTAACGTGCCCTTCCCACCCCAAAACAGAGGCCAACTCTCCCCGGCGGCAACTGATAGGACAGTCCCGCCCCCTGGAGCCGGCTCGCCGCCCTCGGATTAAACCCGCGACCCCAGGCCGCACGCGTTCTACTCGGTCCCCCGGGGTCCCGCCGCCAGCCCCCTCCGTCCCCAGGGGCGCGGGACCGACGC
>LNAC01000293.1:248713-326411 GCA_002007465.1 Ailurus styani | reverse complement strand
TCGCGACCCCTGGCCGCCGCCGTACGCCGGAGCGTGCGTGGGAACGTGCACAGGCGCGCCTCGGGGAGGGCGGCCGCCCCGCTCGGCGCCCGGCGCGGAGGCTGCGCGGGGACAGATTTGGCGTCCCGCTTCCTAGTCTCAGCGGCGGGAAGGAGGTCCCGTGGAGAGAGACTGCGCACGCGCCGCCCGTCGGGGGCTTCCTCGCGAGCCGGACTCGCAGCTCCGCCCCCGGCTCCTCTGCGCCCTCCCCGCGCTCAGGTCCAAGTCACGAGTTTTCCGTCACCGACAGGGCGGAGAAAACCCCTGCGATTGTCACAGGGTTTGGCTTTGGAGCGTCCCAGGCTGAGCCGGGGTTGGGAGGAGTGGAGGTTCCCGGGCTGTTTTTCCAGCGGCCAGCGCGGTCTTCGGGGGCTCGGCCGTCCCCCCGAGCGCCCCTGTGCGCGGAGTGGAGGGGGCCAACCCCGGCAGGTGCAGGTCATCGAAAGGGGCTGAATTCGTCGCCACTTTGCGCGGCACGTCACCCGCTGAGTCCACAGCAGGTCGGGGCTGTGATTTATGTGTCTCGAGGTGATGACGGCGCCCGGTTTTTAAAAGCGGAGGCTTGTTCCGGGAGGTTCAACCGGGGTGATATTTTTAGGCGCCAGGCGCTCCGGGCACTTGGCGCGGGGGAGCCCGAAAGGGCAGCGCGGCCGTGGGCAGCAAGGTCATCGAGGCCGTGGAGCGCCACCCCGGCCGCGCCCCTGGGGGGACACCGCCTCCCGAGCGGACCGAGCCCGGGAAAGCGTTTGTCCGGATTCTGGTGGTTCGTCCCCTGCGCTGGCACCGCCCGGGCCCTTTTGGTCCCGTTGAGCTCACGAACTCTCCCTTTTCCCGTTAAGGACGAAACTTCCACCGCGAAGAATTAATTCCTGTGCGTTTCGCAACTCCTTTCTCCGCGTGTCTGAAAATGCAGCCTGGTCTAGGAATGGCATACAGTAAATTCCTCACATGCTCATCAGAGCCTGAGTCTGGACGCTTTGGATTTGGAAATAGAAGTTCTGGGTGGGAATTGGTGCTTTGTCACTGGCCCTCAGATTTTGAGCAAGTTACCTAAACATCTCTGAACCTTAATTTCTTTGTGAAATGGGTTTAATGATCCCTGCCTCACAGACTAGTGGTTCAGTGACATAACAATGATTGCAGTCTGGCACTCTCCTAGGTGCTGTATACGGATTAATCTCATTATCTCCTTCTTTATGCCAACCCCACGAGGTAGGTACTATTATTTTCTCCCTTTTGTAAGTGAGGAACCAGAGGATTCGAGATGTTAAGTAATTTGCCCCAAATCACCCAATGGCAAGTGGCAAAGCTGGTAACTGGGGCCTCTCTGATTCCAAAACCTAATACCTGAAGCACTGTGACCATTGAACAAAAGCAAGTGCTTGCGTGGGCCAGGCCCCTGAACCTTAAAGAAGAGTAGTAGGCGGAGGGTAAGATGATAGTTGGGTTTCAGGCATGCACTGAACATTACAAAACAGTATTAGGTAATAGCAAGTCTTAACAATGACCAAAGAATTGCTACTACATAGACCAGGGGTTGGAAACTATGACTCTTGGCTGAATCAGGCCAGTTGCCTGCCTTTTTAAGTAAAGTTTTGTTGGAATACAGTCACTCTCATTTATTTATAAATTATCTTTGGTTGCTTTAGAGCGAGGAAGGCAGAGATGAGTACTTAGAGTGGAGACCATTGCGCAAGCAAAGCCTAAAATATTTACTCACTGGCTTTTTATGGAAAATGTTTGCTGATCCTTAATACAAACCATGTCTTTTCATCCCTGTGTTAGAAATCAGATGTTAAAAAGAAATACACGTCTCTAATCCATGGACTATTTAAGAAAATATAATGGCAAGCAGAAAATACGTAGAACTGAATGATAAAACATACTAAGAGGTTCAGGTTATGGCTGAAGCAGTTTATAAAGGAAAATAGGAAAGTCTGAATATACGTGAAGTGGGTAAACTCAGGAAAGAAATAAATAATAAACTAATTAAAGAAACAGAAGTCAAGGTGTCATAGAGAGGATTAACAAAATTATCCTTTTTTTCTCACCTAACACCTGTTTGTGAAGGAGATTGAGAGTTCCTTTAAGAGAATAATGCTTTTTTTTTTTAGTTGTGTAATAGATCCTTTATTAAGATGGGGAGGGAACAAGTTCTTTTCATAAGTGATTCTTTAGAAATAAGGTATGATGCCTCTGGAGAGTGTCCCTTGAATGGGTGAAAGAAAAGTCTCTTGCATGCCAGGTAGGTAGAAGAGGCTTTGATAGATGAGAGAGGACATTAGTTAGACAAAGCCACTGAGTTTTCTTTAGCACTGTCTGTCCTTTCTCCAAAAGCTACAAATAATCCTTTGTGGTATTTATAGGCTCTATACATTCTTTCAAAAAAATTGAGGTAAAATAATTCATTTTCTTGTGAGACTATTTTATTTTATTTATTAACATATAATGTATTATTTGTTTCAGGGGTACAGGTCTGTGATTCATCAGTCTTACACAATTCACAGCACTCGTCATAACACAAACCCTCCCCAATGTCCATCGCCCAGCCACCCTGTCCCTCCCTTCACCTCCCTCCAGCAACCCTCAGTTTGTTTCCTGAGATTAAGAGTTTCTTATGGTTTGTCTCCTTCCCGGGTCCCATCTCGTTTCATTTTTCCCTCCCTTCCCCCCATGACCCCCTCCCCCCCACCCTGCCTCTCAAATTCCTCATATCAGAGAGATCATATGATAATTGTCTTTCTCTGATTGACTTATTTTGCTTAGCATAATACCCTCCAGTTCCATGCACGTTGTTGCAAATGGCAAGGTTTTGGTTTTTTGATGGCTGCATAGTATTCCATTGTATACATATACCACGTCTTCTTTATCCATTCATCCGTTGATGGACATCTAGGCTATTTCCATAGTTTGGCTATTGTGGACACTGCTGCTATAAACATTCGGGTGCCCGTGCTCCTTTGGATCACTACATTTGTATCTTTAGGGTAAATACCCAGCAGTGCGATTGCTGGATCGTAGGGTAGCTCTATTTCCAACTTTTTGAGGAACCTCTATACTGTTTTCCAGAGTGACTGCACCAGCTTGCATTCCCACCAACAGTGTAGGAGGGTTCCCTTTTCTCCGCATCCTTGCCAACACCTGTGTTTCCTGACTGGTTAATTTTAGCCATTCTGACTGGTGTAAAGTGTTATCTGTGAGACTATTTTAAATGGCATTAATTTTCATTAAGTAATGTGTAACTCTAAATCAGTGGTTCTCTGCCTCATCAAGAGGGCTTGTTAAAACACTGCTGCCTTGGGCGCCTGGGTGGCTCAGTGGGTTAAAACACTGCTGCCTCATCCCCAGAGCTTCTGATTCAGTAGGTCTGAAGTAGGACCTGAGAATGGATTGCATTTATAACAAGTTCCAGGTGATGCCGATGCTCTACGTTGAGAGCCATTGCTTTAACACATTAAACATGAATGCAAAGTATTACAAAGAAGGAGAAAGAGTGATGGTCTGCCCAGAGGCTCACTTTTCATGTAGTCAACAAAGTTACAGTACTATATTCCTCCTGGAGATTCTAGGAGAGAATGTTTCCTTACCTGTTCTTAGCTTCTACAAGTTGCTTGCATTCCTTGGCTTGTAGCCCCATCCTCCCATTTTCAAAGCCAGCAGCCAAGCATATTTCAAACTCTTCCTCTTCTTCTGTTGTCACATTTTTCTCTCCTACCCTCCTGCTTCTCTCTTATAAAGACTGTGATAACAGTGGAAGCATCTGGATATCCCAGGGTAATCTCCCCATCTCAAGATCCTCAATCCCATCTGCAAAATCCCCTTTACCGTATAAAGTAATATATTCATGGGTTCTGGGGGTTAGGCTATGGACATTTTAGGGGGAGGGGACATTTTACAGTTTACCACATGTGGTATATGTGAGCCATTGGGGGTATTTAAAATGATTTTGGTGGGACACCTGGGTTGCTCAGTTGGTTAAGTGTCTGACTCTTGATTTCGGCTCAGGTCATGATCTCGGGGTCTTGAGATGGAGCTCTGCTTCAGGCTCTGTGCTCAGCGGGGAGTCTGCCTGAGATTCTTCCCTTCTCCCTTTGTTCCTCCCACCCCCCCATGCTCCTGCTCTCTCTCTCTCTCAAATAAAAAAAATCTTAAAAAAAAATCAAAATGATTTTTGGCAGTTTAATGAGAAAATATTTTAAAATTTAAGTATTTTGTATATTACTTAAAGGTGAAAAATAAAAGGTTTCACTAGGTGAAATCATGAAGGATCATTAAAAGGAGAATCAAGAGTGAGTGAGAATGGCTGGCCCACCCTCCTGGCGTGGATCCTGGGGGGTGGCGGTGAGGGGAGAGCAGCTTTGGGCTCACCAGGCCTTGACACTAATGCATTGGGGGGACATCCGTCTTGTATTAGTAGTAGTAGTGATTGGCTGCCACGTAGAGGTGGGGAAATATCGTAGTTTTCTGGGGTAGATCATGGGATTGGAAGATAAAAGATAAAAGCCAGTTTTTTTTTTAAAGATTTTATTTATTTATTTGACAGAGATTACAAGTAGGCAGAGAGGCAGGCAGAGAGAGAGAGAGAGAGGAGGAAGCAGGCTCCCTGCTGAGCAGGGAGCCGGATGCAGGCCTCGATCCCAGGACCGTGAGATAATGATCTGAGCCGAAGGCAGAGGCTTTAACCCACTGAGCCACCCAGGTGCCCTAAAGCCAGTTTCTTGGCACATTTTTCTGTTACTGAACTGTGGTAAGAGGTCGGGGGAGCTTACAATTGCTTCCATTGTTTCCTTTGGATTCTTTGAGCAGGACAGGGATGGGGGCACAGGAACTATTCCCCTGGTCATTTATCTACAGAGCCCAGGAAAGGATGACAATTCCCTCCTTCCTGGGCCCTTTTCAGTGAGTATAAGTGATGGAAGGCAGAAACTGTGTATTTCGCATTCAGCATTTTATTCTTATCACATCATTTACTTCAGCACTTAATAGTAATTGAACATTTCTGAGTTCTTTCAATCTAAACCAATATGTAGAGAATTGGAAAAATAAAAAAATGGATTCTACCTCCTGGATCATAGGAGAGGTCTTCACACGCTATACCTTGAAGGCTCAGGTCTTCAAGTACCTTTAAGTATCTCTTTGCCTTGGTTTCTTACAATTCCAGTAGAATCATCAGAACAGGGTCGGGTGGCAACATCCCATTCAGAATATATTCTTGCCCATTTTACTGGCAACAGCTGGTGCTAAGGAAATGGGGGCAGGGTAGAAGAGGACTAAGCAGAAGTGTAGGGAGGAAGGGAGGAAATCCTATGGAAGCTTAAAAAAACCCTAACTCCCCGTCCAACACCTTAGTGTTCCCTGTGTAATGTGTTTCTGGCATTAGCTGGACTTGTATTTCCCCATGTCTAAGTGAGAGGAGATAGGTAAGCTTCTAGCTTCTGGCCTTTTCCTGAGACAGTTGGGGAAAGGGAGATTCAGGTTCTTCGCTGAGACTGCTCTACTGGAGGGACTTTGGCTGTATCTCTTCCTTTGGGCAAACCTTGCAAAAGAAAGAGGTTTGTTCAACAAAGTATGAAAATTAGTCAAAGTTCCATGAACACCATTAGCAGTCTTGAGGCATTCTATTAAATACACAGACACCTGATGTAAAATATACAGTGATGTTTAAGAATTCAGGCACATTGGCTTCTTTCACCTATTAGCTAACACTTAGGACAATTTTAATTGAAGAGATGCTTGCATTTGGGTATTCTTTTTTTCCTATTAGTGAGATAGAATACTTAAAATGTAAAACACATGATATTTTGGACTTTGATGGTTAACTTGGAATGTTGTAGTTATTCCATACACATAACAGACCATCCGAATTCAGTGGTTAAAACAACAATAATGATTTATTTTGCTAATGAATCTGCAGCTTGGCCAGGACACAATGGGAACAGCTCATCTCTGCTCCAGGTGGCGTCATGTGGTACTGCTCGAAGCTGGGAATAACTCAATGGTTGGTTGCTAGAACCATCTGAAGTTTCACTCACTACCTGGCAGTTGGTGCTGTCAGCCGAGACCTCAGTGGGGTTTTCAGCACTTACATGTGGACTTTCTATGTGGTTTCTTACTTTTTTCACAGCATGGTGGCTGGGTTTCAAGAACAGGTGTCCCACAAAGACCAGTTGGAAGCATAGCCCCTGTCGCAACCTAGTCTCGAAAGTGACATAGCATCACTTCTGCTATGTCTCCTAGATTCAAGGGCAAGAAAGATGGACCCCACCTCCATGTGGAAAGAGTGTCTGTGTCACAGTGGGAGGAGAGCATGTGGGAAGGGATATATCATTGTGGTCATTTTGGAAAATTGGGGCTAAGTGTTAGGAGACAAAGCTTTTTGGTTAAGAGAGGCCAAAAAATCTCTTGAAACAAAAGTCAAAGGTTACAAGGTAAGTAATTTTCTTTCCTTAAAAAGTCACCATCACCACCACCACTACCTGGGATTATAGGATGGTGTGTGAGGTTGGCACAGAACTAAAGGACACCTGGGAAAGTTTTGCAGTTTGGAGCTTATAAAATCTTTGGTAAGGACCTGCCCTGAATTCTGTGGTGGAATGTAGGCCATGTGTATGCAAATGCCCCTAAAATGCGGCTCGTCAGTTATTCCAATAATGGGGGCTATGGTATCTGTTGCTGCACAGAAAATTGCTCTAAAACAGCAGCTGAAAACTAAAATCCCTTCCTATCTTACAGAGCTTTAGAGGGTTAGGATTCTAGGAGGAGGGGCTCAGCAGGGTGGTTCTGGCTCACAGTGTTTCAGGAAGTTCAGTCAAAACGTCAGCTAGGGCTCCGTCATCTGAAGACAGGTCTGTGCCTAAGATGGTTCACTCACATGGCTGTTGGCAAGAGGCCTCAGTTTCTCTCCCATGGACCCCTGCATGGAGCTTCTTGGCTCTTCTCAGAACATGGCAACCTCTCCCAGAGTATTCAGAGAGAGGCTGCAGCCACAGTATCTTTTATGACCCAGTCTGAGAGTCACAGGTATCACTTCTGCCATATTCTGTTTGCTAGAAATAAGTTAAATAAGTATAGCCCACACTCAGAGGGAGGGGGATTAGGCTTGACCTTGTAAAGGGGGGGATATCAAAGGATTTTCTGAAACCACCACAACCTATCTGCAGGCAGACTCCAAACCTTTTAATTGTGGCAAATTTCTGGAAAGATAAATAGATTCTAATATTATGATAATCCTAAAATGCCAGTGGTACAAATAAGGTGGTGTTGGTGCAGGACTATACGGACAGATTTATCGAACAGAGTAAGCACCCAAGAAACAGAACTTGACAGAAATGTGTATTTACTATGTGATAAAGATGATGTCTCAATTCAGTGGATAAAGGAAACACGATTTGAAAATTATACTGAAGCAATTGGCTATTTTGAGGTCAAAGTTAAAGCCTTATAGCACAGCATATAACGTAATAAATTCCAAAATGATAAGTTCCGTGTAGAATTTTAAACATAAAGCAGCAAGAACAAAATACGGATGAATATTTGTATGATTTCAGGATAAATTTTCAGAATTTATTTACTATAAAAAATCACAAAGCAAAAATTTAAATACTGAATTTACCATATACATATATGGTATATATATAAATAGTATATATAATATGTAATATATGTATAAAATAAACTTCAAAATATTTTCATCACATAGGGAAAGTATTGAATAAAGTACGAAAACTTAAAAATCTTAAAATTCTTTAAGCATCTTTAAAAAACCCACAAATTTTTAAAATAGCTATAAAATATTTAAAAAGGTCAATTGAATAAACAATGTAAACAAGATTAACCGTTGCTATTGTGAAGCCATCAAATTGACAAATACGAAAGAACTAAAGACAGAAAAAAAGGAAGGAAGAAAGAAAAGGAAGGGAGAGAGTGAAGGAGGGAAGAATGGAAGGAAGGAAGCCAGCCCAGTATTGACCATGAATTTGTGAGACAAATACTTTTGTAAATAGTTTGTGGGAGTATAAATTTGTAGTCTCAGGAATGCAAGTTGGCAATGTGAATGTGTAAATAGGGGTTTAAAGTATTTTAACCCTAGGGAAGTAATTATAGTTAACACACAATGAATCATATTTAAAGATCACCCACAGTGATACTTGTAACAGTGAAAGATTGGTACCCATTTAAATGCCAGTAAGGATAAATGGAAATGTTATGACGATCATGTTTTAGAAGGCTACTTCAGCAAGGCAGATGTTTTTATGCCAAGTTAAGAGAATGAAGCTGGGCACCAAAGTTCAAAATATAATACGCACGAAGTACCCAAACATTATCTGAGGTTTATTTTAATTGGTGGGGTTACAAATGATTTTTAACTTTTTTCTGTCTACTTTTGTATGTTTCCCATTTTTCTAACATCGACAGGTATTATACTTAAAATGGAAATTTTTTTTCTATTTTTTTGAAGATTTTATTTATTTCAGAGAGAGAGAGAGAGAGGGAGAGCACCGAGGGAAGAAGGTCAGAGGGAGAAGCAGACTCCCCGCACTGATCAGGGAGCCCCATGTGGGACTCAGACCTGGGACTTCAAGATCATGACCTGAGCTGAAGGCAGTCGCTTAACCAACTGAGCCACCCAGGCACCCAGGAAAAATGTTATTTTAAAAATAGAACCATAGCAAGACAGGTTGGCAAGAAGAGAGGAAAGAAGTTCTCATACCAGTTCTGCCAAATAACCATTAGTTCCTTGACCCCTTCTTGAAATGTCCCCTTCTGAATGGGGTGAAGATGCTGTTTATGATTTTGAAGCATCACCAATTACACTTTCAAAATGACAATATGTTCCAGATATTACATTCCAGATACTATTTTTATAACTTTTCAACAATAACAGGTCTCCCAATAAATGTTTCCCAAGACTCAGTCAATGGAAAGGAGAAAAATAAGGCTTTGAGTGGAAACTTGAAGAATTATTAGTGCTCTTAAAGGGAACCTCTTGTAGTTATTTTATGAGTATGGAATGCCAGCAGCAAATCTCAGTATATAACCTTGTGGGGAGATAAGAAAGAAATAAGAATGTCCTTTGACATCAAGGAATTCATCAATTTAATAAGCATGTATTGACTACCTGCTTTAGCTGTTTTAGGCACTGGGGATGGATTAAGTGAACAAAACAAAATGCCTGCTCATCAAGAATTTATTCTCTATTAACTTAAATGTTAATAACTAACTTTCAGGAGCTTGCTCTATAGTTGGGAGCTAGAAACAGGAACTGGGGCCTGAGGAAGTAGTAAATCAGTTCCCCTGAATTTATCATTTTCTGAGTTTATCATTTATATGAGCCCAGAAACCCGCACATTTCCTAATGCAGCAGATGTCTTTTCATTACCTTATTTAGTGTGTCTTTCAGCTCCTTGTTCCTCATACTGTAGATTAAGGGGTTCAAGACCGGGGTAACAAAGGTGTAGACAACAGACACCACACGGCCCATTTCTGGGTTGTAGCTAGAGCTGGGGCGTAAATAGATAAGGCTACAGCAGCCATACTGGAGGAGAACCACAGTCAAATGAGAAGAGCAGGTGGAGAAGGCCTTGTGCCGCCCTTCTGCAGAGCGGATCTTCAAAATGGCACCCACGATGAAGATGTATGAGATGGAGATCAGGGAAAAGGGAATGGTAAGGATGATGACACTGACGATGAAGATCATGGCTTCTTGCATTCGAGTATCTCCACAGGCCAGCCGTAAGATTGGGAGTACATCACAGTAGAAGTGAGTAATTCTGTTGTGGCCACAAAATGGCAGGTGGAAAATCAGAGCCGTGAGTTGTAAGGCTAGAATGAAGCCAAGGACCAGGGCTCCCACTGCCAGCTGGGCACACAGCTGCCATCTCATGATGAGGGTGTAACCCAGGGGATCCCGAATAGCTTCAAACCGATCATAAGCCATGATCCCCAAGAGGATACAGTCAGCACTGCCCAGAAAGACAAAGAAGAACATCTGTGTGCCACAGCCAGCGAAAGAGATGGGTATTCTCCCCATGGTCAGGAGGTTGACCAAAGCGAGAGGGGCCACCGTGGAAGAGTAAAAGATCTCCAGCACTGCCAGGTTGGCCAGAAAGAAATACATAGGAGTGTGGAGTGAACGCTCTGCCCAGACAGTGAGGAAGATTGTGGCATTACCAATGAGACTGCCAATATACATTAGCAGGAAAGCCACAAAAATAAGTATTTGTATCTCCAGGATGGGTGAAAATGGGTGAAAGTGGAACTGGATGTCTATGGTTTGGTTTTCATCCCCCATAAAAGTGGCACATTAGGTTTTCTAGGACAAAAGAAAAATTATGTTAGGAAAGAAAATGCTTTGAGCTTTAGGATGAAGGTGATGATACTGTGTTAGCACCTCTAGCTTTAATAATCTTGAAGACGAGTTTGTATTGGGCAGGTCACTCTCTATTCTTGTGTTTGCCAGCTCATATTTTCAAGAGAGTTAGCTCAGGTTAACTATAAAGCCTGTCATTTTGAGTAAGAGCCAAGTTAATTTGCCCCATGTGGCAAATGAACTCAGGACTTTGATTTCACTTTTGTTTTGCCAGAAGCAGCTGAACTAATAACCCCTGAGCTTCTAAACATTAGCATTGCCTAGCAATAATATACTGGCTATCAAATATGAAGTCATAATGATCTTGAGTCCATGTCCTATAAGATACATTGGGATTGTATTGTCCCATGTAAAGGATGCTCCATTGCTCTCTGAGGGGTATCTTCCTAGACAGAAAAAGAGGTCAACTGGGGCCAGTGCAGCAGCACTGAGCATGATGGCTCCATTACTGTTTTTGATTACAGAAAAAACTCTGAGCTTTCTAGTACATTGGCCCTTAACTGTAGGCACCCCATACCTTTTACAGACTTTCTCTGTGTTTTTAACCAAGAGTCAAGAGAAGTACAGCAGTTTTAGAAACAGCATCAATATAGACATCTAGCTTTGGAAAGTTTATGAAAATTCTTCCCCCACGACAATTGGAAAATGCCCACATTCTTGCATATGGCAGACAAAGTATCCAGTACAGTATCTTGTACATCTTTCTAAAACAAACTTTAAATTTTTGTTTTATTTTATTTTTTTGTGATAATTTGTTTTCTGTATGTCTTATTTATCATAGATGTATGGACTTCTGCAGGATAAGGACCGTATCTTATTCCTCCCCCTCTAAGGCCTACTATGGTGACCAATAAATGTTTGTTGAATGAATAAATGAATGAATAAGTTTTTCACAACCTGGGTAGATGTTCATTTAGACAGAGCACATAGTCTTGTAAAGTGTGACTTAAGGGTTCATGGAAGGAAAACATTCGTCTTACAAGTTGGGTGCAGCTTAGTTTGTTTGTGTTTAGAAAACATTGTCACTAAAAATTTGCCCATCTCATTAATACTTATTAGTTTGACTTCAAATAATTCAGGGCTCAAATCTCAAACTGTGGGCGCCTGGGTGGCTCAGTGGGTTAAAGCCTCTGCCTTCGGCTCAGGTCATGATCTCAGGGTCCTGGGATCGAGGCTGGCATTGGACTCTCTGGTCACCAGGAAGCCTACTTCCCCCCACCCCCGCCTGCCTCTCTGCCTACTTGTGATCCCTCTCTGTGTCAAATAAATAAATAAAATCTTTAAAAAAAAAATCTCAAACTGTTTTCCTGTATGCGGAAAATAATCCTCTCTCTCCATCTTCCCGAATCTCTGTTTGAAGATTGTGCATTTCTGGTCTGGGCACTGCCCCACTCCGGGCCTCACCACTGAAGGGGACNGTTTTCCTGTATGCGGAAAATAATCCTCTCTCTCCATCTTCCCGAATCTCTGTTTGAAGATTAGGCTGATGTGCATTTCTGGTCTGGGCACTGCCCCACTCCGGGCCTCACCACTGAAGGGGATGAAGCACTGAATGTAGAGTTTCCTCTAGACTATTGGGAGTAGACTGGTCTAGAGTAGACTTTCAAAAGGAGACTAGAGCATTTAAGACAGCCAGGGCCTACTTTCAATTGCTTTGTAGTTACTGTCACACCTGTAAACACACCCTCAACCCAATAGTCATCCCATAGAAAGTCATCCAAACTCCCCTGGTTTTGTTAATTACTGCTTGGATCTGGGTCAGGCTCCTCCCCCAGGAAGGACAGTTAGAGATTTACCAAAGGGATAGGAGCAGAAGAGCCTTGTAAAGANGGATCTGGGTCAGGCTCCTCCCCCAGGAAGGACAGTTAGAGATTTACCAAAGGGATAGGAGCGGAAGAGCTCTCATTCATAAAATTATTTTTTTCCTGGTAAAATGAAAAATGTACCCAGCTAAAATGAAAATGTGAGCTAAGATACATGGGGGTGCGAGTGTAAATGAAGAGAGTCAGTTATAATACCATTTTATCTGTCAACAGCACCTTACCTGATGTTATTTGCCAGAATCAACTCAACTCTTTCAGGCCCTGAAAAGGGGAAACATTTTATTTTTTTATTTAAAACTTTTTTTTAAAGTATAGTCTACCCCCAGCATGGAGCCCAACACCAGGCTTGAACTCACAATCCTGAGATCAAGACCTGAGCTGAGATCATGTCAGACTCTTAACCAACTGAGCCACCTAGGAACCTAGGAGGAAAAAGTGACATAACCTGGATATAAACCTTGAATAATGACTAGATGTCTTACAGCAACTTAGGGACAATTTGTTATAGACCACTCTATGCTTTTCCAATGTATTTATGTTCCACTATCTCATGTGATTGCCTTAAAATGTTTATCAGGTAGGAAGGCAGCTATTAAGACCTCCATCATGAGGCTGAGGTGCAGAGAGGGTAATTAATGAACTGACCCATTATGTTTCAGTGATTTAGAGGTGGAAGAGAGACTAGCATTTAGACCTTCTTGTACTTATCAATGATTACTTAAATCTTAGCTTCATTCTTGTTGCAGGACCATGAACCAGCTGGGATCTTGTCACTGACACGCCCAGTGAACTCAGGACAAACCAGCAAATGGCTTTTCTCAGGGTAAGGCTCTTAAGTTTATAGAAGAATGATTTGAATGATGCTAGAAGAAAAGATAAAGAGAATTCTATAAAGAATTTCTAGCTAATTCCATGAATGTATAAGGTTTATATAGTTGGGGTACTCTAAAATACTAGTAATTCAAATAAAACTTGGTGAGACTTGGCTTAGCCTCAAAGCAGGTCAGATTATCTCAGAATTAAAGTGGTGTGCACAGACACCAAAAGCATCAGTCTCTGGTTCCTAAAAACACATTCATACTGACTGGTCCACAGAATTGCCAGTAAAGTCTAGCAGAGTTAAGAATTTGAGTACTGGAGCTGAGAAGACCTGGGACCATCCCCTGTCTCTGCTATTTACCATCTGCGTGACCTTGAAAAGTTTCTCTCTGTGCACATCACATCTTCATCTTCAAAATGCAAATAATATCAACATCTATCCCATAAAGTTGTTGTAAAGATTAAATGAAGGAATGACGATAAAGTGATTTGTACAGTATCTGGTGGTGGTGTCATTCCAGGCTAGCTATTGCCATAATTGATTTTTGAAAAGCTATACTAATGGCCCTGTGTGAGTCTTGCCATAGATAACATGAGTTCTTATTCTGATATAAAAATCTTTGATGAATAAAATTAAAAAAAAAAAATCTTTGATGATCATGTTTCCCTGCTTTTAGTTCTCTATGTACAATTACATGTCTTACTGCATCTGATTTACCTCCACAGGACAAAGTATAAGTACATTGGTGTGGCATTGTTATTATTCCAATCTGAACCAGGACAATCGTACCATGAGGGAATCCAGTGACTATATAAAGGTATTTCCAATTCCATCTGAATTTTCCAGGGTTATCTTAACCTTTCTGAATTTTAATACTATACTTGATTACTTATGCTATCAATATTATATTTTCTCTTATTTTGCATTCTCCAAAGAGGGGCTCATGGCACTTTTATCTCATGCATACCATTGTACACCCAGCACCTATCATTGTATCAGAATACAGGAGACAATATAAGACTGAATACATGCATGAATGAATGAAGGATTTCTTACTGGTATATACAAGAATGAAGGATTTCTTACTGGTATATACAAGGAAAGGGAGAACATACAGCATTGTCTGGGATATTTTGATGTTCTTGTATGGAGTAGTTCAATTTAGGGCCTTATTACAATCCCCATAAGAGATGAAAAATAGTAGGTAGGGAACTTATGCAGAATATTTTGAATCTTAGAGCTGGAGCCCAAAAGAATTTCCACCTGATTCCTTAGGACCATACAGATTTATGTTAAATAATGGCATGTTAAGGAGTTAGCCTATTTGCCCACGAAATGATCATTGCCATTCTTGTGACTAGATGTATAGCTTCCCAGTTTTGTTCATTTTGAAGTTTTCAAATGTTTTTCTGCTCTGAACCCAAACTGGAAATTGTTCAATGCACAGTGAAACTGTTTTGATCCCCTTCGTCTGTCTTTACTTGGACTTAATTGTGAGAACAAGGACCCATGATAAATGGCACATTTGTAAGTCACTGATTACCTGGAAAGAAAGTCAAAACATAGATCAAAATTTTCCTGGTAGAGCCAGTCTTCCAGACTTTTACAGATATTACAAACAGAAGACTGGGAACACTGAAACAAACAAACAAGCAAACAAAACAAAGACAGATACAGAATATTTATTATTCTTTTTTTTTCCGAAAAAATTTTTTTCATTTAAAGATTTTATTTATTTATCTGACAGAGAGAGAGAGATCACAAGGCAGAGAGGCAGGCAGAGAGAGGAGGAAGCAGGCTCCCCACAGAGCAGAGAGCTCCATGTAGGGCTCAATCCCAGGACCCTGAGATCGTGACCCCAGCCAAAGGCAGAGGCTTAACCCACTGAGTCACCCAGGCGCCCCTTGAATATTTATTATTCTAAGGGATAATTAGAATCATCTTATTATCAAGGATCTGGTGGTGTATCGCCTTTGCTATAATCTTCAGAGTTGGCTCTTAAGCACATAGGTAAGGAATCTGATGCCCTACAAGGCAGCTAAGAGAGATGCTGGACTTGGCTGAGAACTTAACCTTTCTCTGGAAGGAGGAACTATCTTCTAATCCAAGTGTTATTTCTAAAGATTTCCCTCAATCCTCAAGCCTTTACAATTTCTGCAGGGATCTTTGGGACCAACCTCCCCTGGGGGTCCCAGATCCCTGTCCACAAACAAGTGCCAGGTCATAGCACAGACCTTGTCATTGGTCCTCCTTCCCCGAAGCCACACTCACCGCCCAGGGTTTCTGTCAAGCACAGGGTCTCTTCAGCAATCTTGCATCTTGCTGTGTTTTAGCTCAAGGGAGGCATTTATCCCTCAGAGTCTGGTGTCTTAGGAGGGTTTCGCAATCCAGTCAAGTTTCTTCTCTTTATAGCCCTTAGAAATTCAAAGCAAGAAAAACAAACACCCTTTATCATTCACTGTTTAGTAGCCTTCAGAGTTGACTTAACTTTTCGTCGGTAGTTCGCCTTGATGAAGTCACCGCCTTTCTCAATTGTTTTAAAAATNAGAAAAACAAACACCCTTTATCATTCACTGTTTAGTAGCCTTCAGAGTTGACTTAACTTTTCGTCGGTAGTTTGCCTTGATGAAGTCACCGCCTTTCTCAATTGTTTTAAAAATAGTTCTTGGGTGTTNCTGCCTACTTGTAATCTCTCTGTCTGTGTCAAATGAATAAATAAAAAAAAAAAATCTTTAATAAAAANCAATTGTTTTAAAAATAGTTCTTGGGTGTTATTTTCCATGATAGTGTCATAAAGCCAAAAAACAACCACCAGAATGGTCTTTCTCCTGGAGTAAGATCACTGGTGTCCTTTTCGTAAAGAAAAAACATAATAAATAATATATCTAATCACCTAGATAAAGGGTTGAGAAATTGAGTCAGATATCTGATTATTATTATTATTTTGCATTGAAGTATAATTAACAATGTTATATTAGTTTCAGGTGTACAACATATTGATGGAGCAATTCTATACATTACTCAGTGCTCACCACCGTAAGTGTGGCCACCATATGTCACCATGCAACATTATTATAGCATTATTGGCTGTATTCCCTATGCTGCACTTTTTATCTCTGGAACACTTCATTATTTTGAGGCAAGCCCCTTGACATTTTGTCGGATGAAGGCAAAATTTTGGATTAACGGCATATTTCATTGCCGTTCANAGAGAGGAGGAAGCAGGCTCCCTGCTGAGCAGAGAGCCCGACGTGGGCCTCGATCCCAGGACCCTGGGGTCATGACCTGAGCCGAAGGCAGCGGCTCTAACCCACTGAGCCACCCAGGCGNATTGGCTGTATTCCCTATGCTGCACTTTTTATCTCTGGAACACTTCATTATTTTGAGGCAAGCCCCTTGACATTTTGTCGGATGAAGGCAAAATTTTGGATTAACGGCATATTTCATTGCCGTTCATATATTCTAAAGTTGTGTAGACATATCTTGAGGTTATGTCTTAGAACTTCTTAAATCATTATTATTTCTTCTCTCAAAAATTGGGTTGGTATCACTACCACCATAGGGGAATATCACCTTTATTTTCAAGAGACTTAAAAATTTTCTCTATTAAAAAAGTGGGTAACCCTGGCACTAACAATACACTCTATATTAACTAATTTGAGTTCAAATTTAGAAAAAAAAAAAAGGAAGGGGAAGTTGAAGAAAAAGAGGTGAACAAATTTTTGTGGAATTAAAAACATGCTCATTTAAAAACAATGTAAAGTGTGTGTAACATAGGCAGATATCCAAAATGCAATGTTTTCTAAATGCTTTTGCATTACTCTTTTATTCTCACACTATCTTGTTAGGTTGAAATGATCCCTCCCATTTTACAAATGGGTCAGTAGAGCTCTCCCAGGCTAAATAATGGATAGTGCTGAAGCCAGGGCTGAAATTCAGATTTCATAACATAAAGTCCTTTTTTGTTTATTATATTAAGCTAGCTTTAGTCTGTATCATTGTGGCCATAATAATTGTTACTGCTTGTTATTAATTGAGCCCTTTTGTTTAATTTTATTAGAAGTTTCTAGTAACGCTTTCTCCTTCCACCCTTTGTCTTTTTGATTCTATATTTCTCTTGATCATATTACTTTTAGAAGAGGATCATGTTCATGGTCACTTGGCTTATAAAGCTTTTTTGAAGTTGAAAAAAGCGCTTTTTCAAGTTAAAAAGTTAAGCTGAGCACACTGTCTTTCAGACATGATTAGAACAAACATGAATTCTGTATAAAGTGTACAGATCAAATTATTGAACTTAAATAATAGAAAAATTGAATTTTTAACTATAATAAATATACACCAGATATAACAATTTTTAAATTGTTATTTTAATTTTTAATTGAAATGTAGGTGACATATATGGATTTCAGGTGTATAAGGATTTGATAGTTATATAGCTTAGAAAATGCTCATCACAGTAAGTGTAGTCACCATCTGTCACCCTACAAAGTTATTGCAATATTTTTTCCTCTTTTAGTTTCTTTATTTATTTGAGAGAGAGAGAGAGAGAGAGCACAGCATGAGCAGCGGGGGAGGGGCAGAGGGAGAAACAGGCTCCCCTCTGAGCAGGGAGCCCAACATGGGGCTCCACCCCTGGACCCTGGGATCATGACCTGACCTGAAGGCAGACACTTAACTGACTGAGTCACCCAGGCGCCCCCAAAGTCATTGCAATATTATTGACTGTGTTTCCTATGTTGTACTTTTTATCCCTGTGACTTATTTATTTTAAAACTGGAAGTTTCTGCTTCTTAGTCCTCTTGACCTATTTTGTTCATCCCCCCCCACCAGTTCGTTCTCTGTATTTATGAGTCAGTTTCTCTTTTGTTGTTGTTTGTTTGCTCATTTGTTTTGTTTTTTTTTAGATTCTACATATAAGTGAAATTTCTTACAAAATATTTATACCTCTTGCTTCCATGGAAATGAACTTTTTCTAAGCATTTCAATGATTACCAGTTCTAATATCTCTGTTTTATAGAAGCCATCACTAGATCTGACAGTCAACCTTCTTATGCAATTGTAGACCTTAAGTTTTTTTAAACTTTTTAAAAATTATTAACATATAAGGCATTATTTGTTTCAGGGGTACAGGTCTGTGATTCAACAGTCGTACACAACACACAGCGCTCATTACAAGACATACCCTCCCCAGTGTCCAACCCCCAGCCACCCCCTTCCCTCCACCCCCTCCCCTCTAGCAACCCTCAGTTTGTTTCCAGAGATGAAGTCTCTTAGGTTTGTCTTCCTCTCTGGTTTCAAGTTGTTTCATTTTTTCCTCTCTTCCCCTATGATCCTCTGCCTTGTTTCTTAAATTCCACACATCAGTGAGATCATATGATAATTATCTTTCTATAGACCTAAGTTTTTAATAAATATTAAATTTGGGGAGCTATGTCCTCCACTAGCAACTGATATTGGCAAATTTAAAAAATGAGAGTTAAAAAATCCTGACACTTGGGTTCCTGGGTGGCTCAGTGGGTTAAAGCCGCTGCCTTCGGCTCAGGTCATGATCCCAGGGTCCTGGGATCGAGGCCCACATCGGGCTCTCTGCTCAGCAGGAAGCCTGCTTCCTCCTAACTCCTCTCTCTCTGCCTGCCTCTCTGCCTACTTGTAATCTCTCTCTCTCTCTGTATCAAATGAATAAATAAAATCTTTAAAAAAAAATCCTGACACTTAAATAGTATTTGAAAATATGCCTAGTAAATTATTACTGTAAGTATATTGCACTCTTAAAACAGGAATCTCATACTAGAGCTTAGAAAACTGTTTAAGATTTTTAATTCTGCATACCCTGAGTACATATAAACAGCACGTTCCTTACTGTGCTCACTCAATTGCAAGGATAAAGTTTTACATATGACTACAGTAGCTCACTTTCTTCATAATTCTTTAAGTCAGGTACTGAAATGTCAACTTGGATACTGAAAATTCTCTTAGGAGTATAAACCTTTCTTTGAAAGATAATATTACTGTTTTCAAGAGAGAAAAACAATAAATTGATTTGAAATTGATGAGCTAATTGTGAGATTCTCAATTCACACTTCAAATGCATGTTGCTCCTGGGTTTTGTTTTTTCTTTTAAATTTCTGGGTTGGAGAAGTTGCCATCACGTTCAGAGACTGAAAATTTTGCTTGGAATAAATATATATATATTGTGGTTGCTTTTTTTTTTTTTTTAAATGATTTATTGGTTTCCAGAAGGTTTCTGTCATTGCTTCCAAGGGCATCATGTACAATGAGTTTTGGTGCCTGCATTATATTGCTTAAAATATTAATTTACATAAAATATTATGCCAAATTATAACTTAGAAAAGTGAATTTAAAAGTAGATATTTTCTAAAGTATGTCTTTGGCTTGCATTCTAGAAACTATACCCTATTTATATCATCAACAGTTTTCTGAAGAGCATTGTATACTGTGTTTTTAGAGGCATAATAGCAAACTCAGTTTTTCTATTATATATTTGACAACAGCTTCAAATGTATTTGGTAAATATAACTTGGATTTGTTCTAGCATTTTCTTGGGATTGAAAAATCATTGTATATCTCTTGGATGATATAAAAGTTCACCAGCATCAAAAGTGAATTTTGCTACTTTGGTCACAATAGAATGGTCTAGAATGTTTTAGAGGATCTTATATTTCAATCTATTATGTATTCCATACAAATTTGTAACATTGTCATATGTCTCATCCACTCAAATTATNTAGAGGATCTTATATTTCAATCTATTATGTATTCCATACAAATTTGTAACATTGTCAAATGTCTCATCCACTCAAATTATTTGTATCTGGATTAAGCTCTTTTTGCCAGGAAAAAAAAAGCTAATGTACACTTAATACATATAGCACAATATCTATGACATGGTAGGTCCTTACAAAATAGTATCTCTAAATTGTCCAAATATGAAATCTCTCCATATTGTGATTTATTATGTATTAAAATTATTCATGTTGTTTTTCTGCTCTGTGGCCCACTGTTATGCTATTGTTTAAAAACAAATCCTCCTTTTTTTTCTTCTTAAATTCCATTAGATTTTCAGCAGAACCTCAATTTTACTCTGTATTCTAACCAGGCCATTTCCTAAATAGGTTCTATACTTTCCCACCTACATGCTTTGGCTCATCTCATGCCATTATACTAGACATATCCTAGGGTTTCTTGCCATCGAACACCAACTTATCCTAGAATTCTTACTTAAAGAGGTATTTTCTCCATAAAGCCCGTCCTAATAGTGTATTTAGGAATAGGTTCTTTAAACTTTCATAGTTCTTTATATAAACCTTATCTATGATTTTATCTTATAGGTAATCATGTACTTAAAAAATTATTAGACTACGTATCTGATTAAGGGCAAAAACAATAGTGAATTTATTTTTTAAAAAATTCTACACATGTAGAATTTTATTTTTTTTTTAATTCTACACATGTAGTTACTTGATAGATATTTGTTAACTTAAATCAATCTTCTTGGCCACATAAATGGTGAGATATCAAAGAAGACTTGGCAGTATGAGAAGAACTACTTTAGATTGGAAAGTGGTGCTCATTCATTCAGTAGATTTTTTGTTAAAAATATTTATTTTGAGTGTTCTCTTTGTGCCAGAAGATGTATTAGCATTTAAGTATGCAATTGACCTGAGAGGAGGAGATAATAAACAGGAACCTACAGGAATGTCCCCCAAAGATGCAGAACTTCGAAACAGAATGCAGACTACTCTTGGTGAAATAAGAGGTTTTATCTTATTTTTTCTTAAGATTTTATTTATTTGAGAGAGAGAGAGATAGTGAGAGAGAGAGCATGAGTGGGGGGAGAGGGAGGGGGAGAAGCATGCTCCCCACTGAACAGGGAGCCCCATGTGGGGCTGGATCTCAGGACCCTGGGATCAGGACTCAAGTCAAAGGCAGACACTTAACTGACTAAGCCACCCAGGCACTCTGAGACAAGAGGTTTTAAAAGAAACTTCAGAGGAAAATGGCATCAGTTAATGAGAGCCTAAGAGGCAATAGGAAAATCTCAGGAGACTAGGTATGGATGCTGTAGAAGGTCCAAAGATGAATATGTCACATTGTAGTAATGTTTAGAACAACTTAAAAAAACAGATATAAATATGGTTTAGGCAAATCGAACAAATCAGGGTTAAGAATTGGACTCCTGGAGCCCAGACCCATGGAAGCTTTCAGTAGGACAGAAAAGTTTAGGTTAATATAGAATTGCCAAAAGACATAATACAAACTATGTTCTTCTCCAAGAGACCAAGAACCAGGGACTAGCACTGATGCAGAACTTAGGTGGAGGATGAATGAGACCACAGTGGCTAATCATGGAGTTCATCTCTAAGCCAAAACAAGAAGCATTTTTTAGGGGGGGTGACTAAGATGATCTCCAAATGTAAGAGTCCCACCAATCCCCATATAGCTCATGATAGAAAAGAAACTGGGCAGTGTCTGCTTTTCAACTTCAAATGGAGATTAGAAAAAGCAACTGAACTTGGATACTCTACAAGTTGCATCTACCAAGTCAAGCTGTGGTTTGAGTTTATTTACCATAAAATAAGAAACATAAACTCTATAAAACCTCTACCCTTTCCATTTTAGCTTTAAGAACAGGAAACTTGTAGACGTAGGGACCTTCAGAGGGACAAAAAATAAGCTCTGTTTTATGGAATCCCAGAATGTAAAACAAAACCTAACAAGAAGAAATTATAGATAGCATTTAGTTTTATAAAAAAGGAATATCTTCATTGGTTCTGGCTCTGGGTAAAATGAAGTAAGCATCACCTTCCCTGTCCCTCCCACTGAATGCAGCTAAAAAACTTGGGCAGAAAGCAAGGAACAGCCATCTGAGAACTCTGAAAAGCAAATAGTAACAGGTAGTTTGGGAAAGAAGGCCAGATTTGGAGGACAGCTGAACTGGCGGTTGGTTTGCCCCTTTTTGTTCCCTCTCCTGTGTCCCCTGGCTTGGATTCAGGGCAGCCTGAAACCCAGGAGTAGGTCTTGGCATGGATAGACAGGGCTCCAAGAGGAACCATTCCAGTTCAGACTGGAAGAGAGAGAAAGGATTTCCTTTTTTTTTTTTTTAAGATTTTATTTTATTTATTTGACAAAGAGAGAGAGAGAAGACAAGTAGGCAGAGAGGCAGACAGAGGGAGGGGGAAGCAGGCTCCCTACTGAGCAGGGAGCCTGATGAGGGGCTCAATCCCAGGACCCTGAGGTCATGACCTGAGCCAAAGGCAGAGGCTTAACCCACTGAGCCACCCAGGCGCCCCAAGAAAGGATTTCCTGCTGGTAACAGTGGCAGCAGTGGGACCCACAGGCACCTAAAACTCAGGGGGAAAGATATCTTTTTCTCCAATCAAAGAACTTGTTGTCTCTAGAAGATAATGTGAACCCCTGTGGATTTTTTTCTCTCTCCCATCTTCCTGCTGTTTGGACTCAGACCTGGGTACAGTCAAGGGAAACTCCCTTCGGAGTAGGTAGATAAACCCTCAGCCTTCTGAGCAAGCAGGAGAACCCAGGGACCTGGAAAATACCAGGGAGATTTTACAGAGGGAGGAGCTCAGGAAAGTGACCTGATAAAGTCGTTTATGAATTCCTGGGCTCACCCCTGAGTCACAAATGGGTGGAAAGGAATACAAACAGCATACCAGAGACTTGGAGGACTTAGATGGAATTAAGAGACAAACCGTCTTCCAGGTGCCGGACTGGACACTGAGTAGACACATGTGGGGCATACCTGAATATCACATTAAAGGCTTTGGAAATAGAACTAACATTGAAGTCACAACATAAAGGGGAGGGGGCGGTGGTCAAAGAATTTCCAACACTTTGAATCTAATAACCAGAGAAATTGCTGAGACTAGAAATTGCTGCCAGCTCTAGTCACTGGAAGAGAAGGAGGATGGTAAAGATTTGGGAATTGCCATCAATGTTGATCCCTTCCCAACCGGACTAATTTCTAGAGCAGCGGATCTTATACAATACTATGTATCAGAATCACATGGAAGTCTTGATAAAGCCCAGATCACTGGACCCCACCTTTTCATTCTGATTAAGTAGATCTGGGGTGGGGGCATGGGGGTTGTGGAGAATTTGAATCTGTAACAGGTTCACAGGTGATGCAGAAGCTCCTGGTCCTCGGACCTGCACTATGAGGGTTACTGTTGTAAAATAGCATCGCAGAGGAACCAACTTGGTGTCAAGTGCACATTATTAATTAGACTAATTGAGAAGCTAGCCAGGATCCTCTGTGACTTAACCTTTTGGTCCAGCAGTTATGTGTTAGATATTACAAACACACACACACACACACACACACACACACACACACACACACACACACACCCCTTGGCCCCTAACTCTAAACCCCCCAAACAGCTACTTGTCACCCTTCCCCTTCTTTTTCTTCATTTCCTCCCCCTCTACCCCCTCATCCTCCCTCCTCATTCTTTCTTCTTCTCCTTCTTTAGCAACTACTGTATTAGCTATTGAAAAAAAATATGTGATTTTCCTCACCTCCAGGGACAATAAGAATTCCTTCTCTTTATTTGTTTTCTCCTCCCTCTTCCTCTTTTTTTTTTTAAATTTTATTTATTCATTTGACACAGAGAGAGAGATTACAAGTAGGTGGAGAGGCAGGCAGAGAGAGAGGAGGAGGCAGGCTCTCTGTGGAGCAGAGAGCCTGATGGGGGCCTCGATCCCAGGACCCTGGGATCATGACCTGAGCCGAAGGCAGTGGCTTTAACCCACTGAGCCACCCAGGCGCCCTCCTCTTTCTCTTTCTTCTCCTCCCTTTCTCTCTACTTTTACTCCCTCCTTGTTTTGGATACAATAACTAAACATAGTTGGAAATTTCATCAGAACCATGAGAATTTTCATCAGAATGATGACTCAGAAGAAGCCCCAGAATTTTTCCTCCAGTAATTATTTACAAGTTGTTACAACATGGGACACTGAAATTCATTGCTCATTTATACCGTAATGCCTTTGGCTCATTTAGTAGTTGGTCACCTATTCCTGAGTCTTCTAGGTCAATAATGGATCTATGGTTGGGATTCAGTGGTTCATTTACAGTTTTTGTAAACTGAACATACCGGATATACACATAAAGAGAGATCAGTCTCTAGAAAATCAAACTAAAAAGTCNTTCTAGGTCAATAATGGATCTATGGTTGGGATTCAGTGGTTCATTTACAGTTTTTGTAAACTGAACATACCGGATATACACATAAAGAGAGATCAGTCTCTAGAAAATCAAACTAAAAAGTCCTATATTTGTAATGAAGCCCACTGCCTCAACTGGATGCTCCTTCTGTATATTTTTTTTTTTTGGTCTTTGGGATTTAGGCAGGAAGAAAAGAACTTGAGAAAAGTCACAGAGGAACTAGTTTTTACCAAGCCCTACAAAGAATAGGAAAGCATCTTTTTGAATGTCAAGAAAGAAAACAAAAACTATATTTACAATCTTTCTGAAGTCAAGAAATGAAGAATGAGTTTGTTTTAATTCTTAATTTTCCTTTTTAGAAAAATACTCACCAATAAAACTGTTCAGCCTACCTATATGAACAGCATCATGACACTGTACCTGAATTTAATGTCCAGAAGAAGTGGAGAAGCTTTATGTACCAAAAAAAAAAAAAAAAAGTTTATTATGTGTATTATTGTAAAACTGGAAATAGCTACAATGTTCAGTTTTGGGGAATGGTTTGACTCTCAGTATTAATCAGCAATTGCTGCAAAAATTTCATGTAACAAACAAATCCCAAACCTAGTAACTTGTACGTATTTATTCAATGATTTTCTTATATTCTTACTTGTTTATCCAGGTGATTTTATGTCACCTGGGTTGGCTCTGCTTTGGGTTACAGGCTGACTACATTTGGATCCAGGCTTTAGATTATGTTGAGGTCTACTGCACAGGTCTTGTTTTGGGATTGACAGGTCAGCTGCTTCCTGGGGCATGCTTTCCTCATTGTGAAACAGGAAGGTGAGGGGATTAGTCAAACGAAGCAAGCCTGTCTGAAACCTGTGTGCCATCATGCCCACTAGTATTCCATTGGTCAGAGAGAGTCACGTGACCAACGTCAATGGAACCAACCAATTTACTCTGCTACTGCAGGATTACATGGCAGAGGGAGTGAGGAAAGAATTGAAGACAACAATCTAAATCTACCATACTTTTCCAACAACATGATGAGATATTTTTCTTTATTAAAAACCTTGTTATTGTGGATAATATCAAAATATCAAAGTAGCTAGAAGAGTACAATGAACCCAATGGGTACAAAGAGTACCCATTACTCAGCTTCGCCAGTTATCAACTCCTGGCTACCTTTCTTTCTTTTTTTTAAGATTTTATTTATTTATTTGACAGAGAGATCATAAGTAGGCAGAGAGGCAGGCAGAGAGAGAGGGGGAAGCAGTCCTTCCCCTGAGCAGAGAGCCCAATGCGGGGCTCGATCCCAGGATCCTGAGATCATGACCTGAGCCGAAGGCAGAGGCTTAACCCACCAAGCCTCCCAGGTGCCCCACCTTTCTTTCATTTGTATTTCCATTCACAACCTTGAGTGAATTATTTCATTCTGGATATCATGCACTTCAGGATCTATCTCTGAGATAATTTTAAAAAAAATTTTAAAGATTTTAATTATTTATTTGAGAGAGAGAGTGTGTGTGGGAGAGAGAGAGAGAACATGAGCAGGTGGAGGGACAGAGGGAGAGAGAAAAGGAGAAGCAGACTTCCCGCTGAGCAGGGATTCCCGACAACATAGATGCAGGGCTTGATCCTAGGACCTTGAGATCATGACCTGAGCAGAAGGCAGACCCTTAACTTACTGAGTCACCCAGGTGTCCCTGAGATAATTTTTTTTAAAAAAAAGCATAGCCACAATCTCTTGAACAAGTAATTTCTTAAGAACATGATAGAAATAAAATTCTATAAGAGAACACAGGCAGGGGCGCCTGGGTGGCTCAGTGGGTTAAAGCCTCTGCTTTCGGCTCAGGTCATGATCTCAGCATCCTGGGATCGAGGCCCGCATCGGGCTCTCTGCTCAGCAGGGAGCCTGCTTCCTCCTCTCCCTGTCTCTCTGCCTGCCTCCCTGCCTACTTGTGATCTCTCTCTCTGTGTCAAATAAAATAAATAAAATCTTTAAAAAAAAATTAAAAAAAAAAAAGAGAACACAGGCAGAAATTTCCCTGACACTGGCTGCAACAACATTTTTCTAGATATGTCTCCTAAGGCAAGAGAAACTAGAGCAAACATAAATTATTGGGACTACATCAAAATAAAAACTTCTGCACAGAAAGGAAACAATCCATAAAACAAAAAGACAACCTACTGAATGGGAGAAGACATTTGCGAATGCCATCTCCTATAAGGGGTTAGTATCCCAAACACATGAAGAACTTATATACAACTCAACACCAAAAACAACAACCCAGTTAAAAATGGGCAGAAGATATGAACAGACATTTCTCCAAAGAAGACATACAGATGGCCAACAGACATATGAAAAGATGCTCAATATCAGTTATCATCAGGGAAATGCAAACCAAAGCCACAGTGAGATACCACCTCATCCTGTCAGAATAGCTAAAATGAAAAACGCAAGAAATGAGTGTTGTCAAGGATGTGGAGAAAAAAGAACCCTGTGCACTGTTGGTGGGAAGGCAAACTGGTATAGCCACTGTGGAAAATGGTATGACGGTTCCTCAAAAAATTAAAAATAGAATTCCAATACTGGGTATTTACCCAAAGAATGTGAAAACACTAATTCAAAAAGATAGAAGCATCCTTATGTTTATTGCAACATTATTTATGATAGCCAAATTATGGAACCAGCCCAAGTGTCCTTCAATCATCTTGGATAAAGATGAATGGATAAAGAAGAAGTGGCATATATATAAAATGGAATATTATTCAGCCATAAAAAGAATGAAATCTTGCCATTGCAACAATGTGGTTAGGTTTAGAGGGTATAATGCTAAGTATAAATAAGTAAGTCAGAGAAAGGCAGATACCGTATGATTTCATTCATACGTGGAATTTAAGAAACAAAGTGAACACAGGAAAAAAAGACAAAAAAAGTCTCGTAAATAAAAAAGAACATGATAGAATCTTAGTTATCAAAAACTGTGTCTATAAAAGGTTTGTAATGACATAGGAAATGAATATAACTTTCAGTGAAACAACTGTATAATTACAAGTATGTTAAAAATATGCTGTACAAGAGATCAAATGGAAATTTAACAAAACATTAAAAGCAGTTGTTTTTTAGTGCTGGGAATAAAGTTGATTTTTAAAGAACATTTTATTTTTATCCATTTGAATACTTTAATATTTATGGATTGCTTTTATAATGAAAATAATGTCAAATTTAAATTTAACATGAATTTAGCTTGTTGGGCAAGTCAGTTTACTTATTTGGATATGCAATCTTCCCTGATAGTCCCATTATTAGTTTATAGGAAAGGAAGCATAAAAAATTAGAAAGAGTAGCATACTTGCCATTGGAAGACCTTGGGAAAATCACTCAAACTCGGTGTACTCTTCATTTGCCAAATGAGCATAATATAATGACAAACTAGGAACATTTTGATCTTGAGGATCAAGTGCCTATGAGGACATTCTGTAAATGGGAATTTGCTATTCAATTGAAAAATATTATTATTTCTGGGACCAAATTCCTAGCTAGAAGCTGAAGGTTGATAACCATAATATCATGTTCTATACAGCAGGCTGTAGGAAATTGTCAAGTTCTTTAGGTTCTTATGGTCAGTTGGAAAGAGCACTGGGCTGATAACCAGGTTGGCCTGGGTTCTAGGTCTGGTGTTGCCACTTGCTGGCCTGGTCACCTTCTGAGAGTCCTTCCTACTTTGTTGTTGTGGTGGTGGTCGTTGCAAAAATCAGGAAGCCATGCTAGATGATCTCTGAGGGCCCTCTATATATCACAAATAATTGTTGGCAAAATGACTAACGTAAAATTTTGGAACTGAAAAGTAATTTTTCACTGAAGGCATAATGCCAGCATTTGCTTGCTGTCCTTAGGTTGATTTGGTTACTGTTTCTCTAGGTTGATATTCTGCACTGTGTGCAGATTTGGTGAGAGGAAATGGACCAATTAATATGTGGAAGCCAAGTTTTCATAAAGCAGATGACAGACTAGATCATGGAGTTTTATATTTAGAGCCATGCAGTATATCCAAACAGATCATTTGGGGAACTTTTATGCAGCCTTTAATGTGAGCTGGACTTAATCATAACATTTAAGTTGAAAGTTTTTCTTCTGTACCTTACTAGCTAGGTGATCTTGAGCAAATGCCTAAACTATCTCGACTCCATTTTTCGATCTCACATATGGGTATTATAATGTCAGTTTATTTTTAGAAAAAAATTTTAAAGACTTTATTTATTTGCCAGAGGGGAAGAGATAGAAGGAGAGAAAGAGAGGTCACAAGCAAGGGGAGTGGCAGGTAGAGGGATAGGGAGAAGCAGACTCCCTGCTGAGCAGGGAGCCCAATGCAGGACTTGATCCCAGGACTCTGGGAACATGAACTGAGTTGAAGGCAGATGTTAAACTGACTGAGCCACCCGGGTGTCCCTATAATGTCAGTTTAATAGGGATTCTATTAAAAGGATAAAAATGATAATATTTTTGGAAAAGCTTATATATGAAAAAACTGTATACAGCAAATTCTCTACTTTGATGTTCAAAAGGGTAAGTCATCTGGAAGTATAGCATTGTCTGTTTTCATTCATCTTAATGAAGGAAGCTGGTAAGGAAATAATCAAAGCCCATAGGTATTAAGAAAGAGAGAACAAAAGAAATAATTAGTTTCAAAACCTGGACAAGAACCAGAAATGGAAGTTGAAGTTTTGAATGTTGACACTGGAGCAAGAGATTTGTCAGGAGACCAGGGCTTCAGCTTAATAATTATCTGCTCCCCGGATTCATTACCCTGGGCCTTATTAAATGAAGTTAGTACCTTTAGGGATATATGTGTGGGCATGATATAATAATTCTCAAATGACACTGTGTGACCTTAAGGCATAATCATCAGGCTCAAGAATAAAATTGAATTTGTTTTAATAAACTCTAGCAAAGAGAACTCAGATAATAATTCTAAATAAAGACGCTGCATACATCTAAATAAAAGATACCAGTTCCCAAATACCAGGGTCAATAGTTGAGAGATATTGTCTTGTTTCATGCATTGGCACAACTCATTTTTAAGACTGCACAATTTTATATTCTTTTTCCTCTTTCTCATGTCCTAGAGAGCCATGATTGATTATTGTATCTTGATACCTTGGAAAAATAAATATACTGTCTTTCCTAACGATAAAATAAACAATGCTATTAGCTCCTCATGGCAGTCCAAATGTCAACCTCACTCTCTCTCTCTGGTTCTCCTCTCCAGTTCTTATCCTAGGAAACTCTAGCTCATCTCTTCATATGCTCCAGTACCACATCTGTGAGGGCTTGGTTGGTTTCCCCGGGCTGCAATCCACTGCCCACCATGGCTCTCATAGTCCTTTATTCCTATTTCACTCTTAACCTTTGTTGCATCAAATCGTGGTGGTTTGTTAACATGTTTGTATCCCCTCTAGACTGTGAGCTACTTAGAGAGAAGAGCATGTCTTTCCCATTTTTAGGTCTCAGGATCTCGTCTAATATCAGATACTGGGTATGGGATGAAGTTAGAAGAGAGATGGGAGACACTCAGTGCCTGAATTCTTTTTTTTTTTTTTTTAAATATGAGCTTGTCTCAGAACTTCCTTTTGCTTTTTTTTTTTTTAAAGATTTTATTTATTTATTTGACAGAGAGAGAGAGAGAGATCACAAGCAGGCAGAGAGGCAGACAGAGAGAGAGGAGGAAGCAGGCTCCCCACCGAGCAGGGAGCCCGATGTGGGACTTGATCCCAGGACCCTGAGATCGTGACCTGAGCCGAAGGCAGAGGCTTTAACCCACTGAGCCACCCAGGCACCCAGTGCCTGAATTCTTGATCTAATTTTTGATCCACGTCTCTTCTCTGAATTGGATGTTTGTTAAAAAAACCAAGCCAAGGGGTGCCTGGGTGGCTCAGTCAGTTAAGCATCTGCCTTTGACTCAGGTCATGATCTCCGGGTCCTGAGATTGGCCCCACTAGGGCTCCTGGCTCAGCAGGGAGTCTGCTTCTTCCTCTCCCTCTGCCACTCCCCTTTGCTCATGTTCTCTGTCTCTCTCTGTCTCAAAGGAATAAATGAAATCTTAAAAAAAAAAAAAGACCAAGCCAACAAATGGAAGTCTTGTGATGGTGATGATTATTCATTTATTCTCTTTGCTTGCTTTCTATCTTTCCCATTGCTCCATTCCTTCATTTCTTTCATCTTTCTTCTCTTCTCATCTCTAATAAGTAAAAATATTCACAGTCTAAAAAATAAAGCAATGAATTATAACCTATTCATGATTATATGCTGGTATAAATATGTAACTAGATAAAAATATAAATGAGGAAGCATAGAAAAATCTCCCTTACAATACAATTCCAAATAATTATGTAGATACGCTCCCCTCAGTTGGGGAAGCATGACTCCCTACTCTGTAAGTGTGGGCTGAATATGGTGATTTCCTTCAAAAGAAGATTATATGGAAAGGGAGAAAAGAAAGGGAGTAAAGAAAGAAAGGAAAGAGAGTAAGTTTACACTGGAGAAACCTGACAAATACTGCCTCTGCAATGTGGTCGAAGTCAACATTGACGGTGAAGCCATGTTCATAGTATGTACCCTTGATATAAGGTGATGAGAATGACAGTTCACCTCTGCATCTTTCTTCCAAAAACCTGTAACCCCTTGTCTAAGCATCAGACAAAATCAATTTGAAGGACGTTCTACAAAATACCTGACCAGGACATCTCAAACTTCTACGGTTATCAAAAATAAGGAAAGTCTAAGAAACTCACAGCCAAGAAGGACCTAAAGAGACATGATCACTGAAAATAGTGTGGTATCTTTGATGGGATCCTTGAACAGAAAAAGGACATTAGGTAAAAAATAAGGTAATCTGAATAAAGTAGGCACTTTAGTTAGTAATAACATGTCAGTGTGGTGAATTAGTTATGACAAATGTACTATAGTCATGTTAGCATTGGGGGAAATTGAGTGCAGTGTACACACACTCTGTCTTACTTAGAGTAGATATTCCCCGCTGGGTTACTTCCTATTGTGTCACCATGGTTACTGCCTTCATAGCAACTATTGTAGTCTATCATGATCTTTTTTATTTGTTTACCGTCTGCCTCTCCCATTAGATTGTAAACTTTGCAAGGGCAAAGAGCTTCTCTGTTCAGTTTGTTGCATTCCCACTATGTTGGACGTTGCTACACATAATAGATGTTCTGTAAATCACTGTCGAATGAATGAAGGAAGGAATTATTCATAGTTGTTACCAAGACTTGAAGGATCATTGCAACTGGAGCAGAATGAACTCATTACTTTATGTTATAAATTAATCATATTTCATTCTTTCTCTAAAGAGTAGGGAAAGTAGCTTGATCTAGGCTCAATTTCTGTCCTCCTCTCTACCTCTTGTCTTCCTTCCTCCCTCCCTCCCTCCCTCCCTCCCTCCCTTCCTTCTNTAGAGGTATTTGTGTCTAATTTTTTTTTTTTAAGCTGGAAATCTTCCTGCCTTCTGCCCTCCCCTTCCTGTATCTCTCCTTCTCTTTTCTCCTTCTTTCTTCCTTCCCTTCCCTTTTCCTTCCTTCCTCCCTCCCTCCCTTCCTTCCTTTCTTTCCATGATAAAAAGAATAATTTCCCTAAGCATCCTGTGAAGGACAGCCTGGAGTTTCTTCTTGGAAAGTGTGTAAATAAGGGTGCTAACATGCATTTATTGTTCATGCTGGGAAGTTCCTCACTTCTCTTCATCTCTTAATTGAGTCAACTGGAAGAAATACATATCATCACAGATGTATACCATAGGAGACTCAGACTTTCGCTATTGACATGTTGTCACTGACACAGAAGAAACTAGCTACTAAGAGTAAAGAAAGTCTCTGTGCACAGCTGGGGCCCACCCCCTTCTTGGGATCACTGAAAGCAAGGATGTGACAAAGAGGCTGGGAAACCTGAAAGTCACAAAAGAATAGTTGGATGGTAGACCCTGGGTGTAGTGTGTCATCCTGCGTGTTTCGTGAAAAGCAGTGGTGGACAGCTAAGAAGAACAGTACTTTATATGGTCTGTATTTCTGTGCTTTGATTAGTGGGTTCAATTTCTTCGATTAGATTATTTATTTATTTATTTATTTTTAAAGATTTTTTTTTATTTATTCATTTGACACAGAGAGAGAGATTACAAGTAGGCAGAGAGGCAGGCAGAGAGAGAGGAGAGGAGGAAGCAGGCTCCCTGCTGAGCAGAGAGCCCGATGTGGGCCTCGATCCCAGGACCCTGGGATCATGACCTGAGCCGAAAGCAGAGGCTTTAACCCACTGAGCCACCCAGGCGCCCAGATTATTTATTTAACCTGTAGTTCTCTGGGTGATTTTTTTGACTACCACCTTTTCTTTTCTTTTTTTTTTTTTTAAAGATTTTATTTATTCATTTGACACAGAGAGAGAGATTACAAGTAGGCAGAGAGGCAGGCAGAGAGAGAGGAGAGAGGAGGAAGCAGGCTCCCTGCTGAGCAGAGAGCCCGATGTGGGCCTCGATCCCAGGACCCTGGGATCATGACCTGAGCCGAAGGCAGCGGCTTTAACCCACTGAGCCACCCAGGCGCCCTGACTACCACCTTTTCACTGTGGAAAGTTTTGTGAGATATTCGACGACATATTAGGTGTGGTGTCTGCTATCAATGAGGTCAGGGTCTGACTTGGGAGACAAAACACAATGGCATGAAATGTGAGTAAGGTCCAATGTGAGACTGTCCCTTGAAAGTAATGTTTATTATCATGGGGGGTGGGGCAAGAAAAGTCATACAATGCTTCACGATAGAGGCAAAAACTGAGTTGGCCCTGCATGCATGGCTGTAAATTAATGATTCGTAAATTAACGCCATATTTTTGAGATCTCTAGGCATCAAGGTAGCAGAGAAAGTTTCTTCCTCCGGAGAGGTCACGGTGTACTTGAGGGAGATAAATAAGGGCAGGTGTTACAGATGCTGTGATGGAGTTATACACAAGGTACCAAGGGACCACAGAGGACGGTGCGGTCACTTGTCCTGGTGCGGGGGCGGGGTGGGTGGTCAGGAAAGGCTAGTGCTGCTGAGCCGAATAACTCATTAAAAAAGACATCTCTCGAAAAGGTATGTAAT
Organism: Ailurus styani; assembly: GCA_002007465.1. Lineage (NCBI taxonomy): Eukaryota > Metazoa > Chordata > Mammalia > Carnivora > Ailuridae > Ailurus > Ailurus styani. The sequence continues at coordinate 293,034 of LNAC01000293.1, read as the reverse complement.
AGAAAAGAATGACGGTATACCACTTCGGTTTTAACCATCCTCCTGATGGATGGAAAAGATGGTATTCAGTGAAATAGGTGCTTTTCAAATCCTGGAAGGGGTGGAGACGCAGGCCTAGGCTGGGACTCTAGGAAGACTCCACAGCACAGAACTGATCACAAGAGGAACTGCCACGTTCACCTATGAGAGTCAGGGGTATCAGAGAGTCACCACTGATGGGATTTTGGCTTCAGAACCACACCTCATCTGCTAGACTCCCGGCAGGAAACAGATGCCTCATACTTCATGCACCTCTTTCTGTGGGTTACTCACTTTTAATTCAGGTCTTGAGGAAGTGCATCTGATTGGTGGAAACTAAATACACCCTAAATCGCTAGGGAATCTGGGAGTTTGTAGCTTTTTAGGTCCTCAAGTATATGAAGACTCACCAGATGGTGGATGAAACAGATTGTGTGCACACCAGGTTGCCAGATTCTCTGTGAGCTGCACACTGACCTCCAATGGCAAAGCCCTGGTACCCTGGTGAGGAGGGCTGTCTGACTGGACGGGCAGATTGAAGACCAGAAAGTGGTCCCACACCAATCAAACACATGGAAAAGGTTCAAGACTATAATTTATAATTAACACACACAGACACACAGACCCATAGCTAGTTATCTGCTGTTCCCAAGGGTACTGTGCTCATGTCTTTTTTTTTTTTACGTATTTATTTTTCATTGAGATATAATTGACATATAACATCATATTAGTTTCAGGTATATGACATAATGAAATGATATTTCATTATGTATATATTGCATTATGTATATTTTGCAAATTAATAGTTAATATATGTTACCACAGTTACAATTTTTTTCTTGTGATGAGAACTTTTAAGATTTCCTCTCTTAGCAGCTATCAAATATACAATACAATATTGTTAACTATAGTCACCATATGGTACATTACATCCCCAGGATTTATTTATTTCATAGCTGGAAGTTTGTACCTTTTGGTCCCCTTCACCCTTTTTGCCCAACTCCCCTCCCATCCCCTACCTCTGGCAACCATGAATTTGTTCTCTGTATCTATGAGTTTGGGCTTTTGTTTTTAAAACTATGGAATGCTTCAGGAATTTGTGTGTCATCCTTGTGCAGGCACCATGCTAATCTCAGTATCGTTCTAGTTTTAGTACCTGTGCTGTGACGCGAACACTTGTTTCTTTTTCAAATAGTGAGAAAGTCATATGCCACATCTGTCTTTCCAAAGACCTCAGAATGAAACCACCTTTGGGAGGGTGTGCTTCCCAAGTCAGGGGCCCCCAGAACCCTAGCACTCAGGGTGGGCTTTCTGTCCTACTTGGGAGAAGACAAAGGTAACTGCTATCCCATTTAGTTATGCCCATGTTGTTCATTTTCACTTGCTGATTGAAAAGCAGCTAAAAATCTATTACCATGGGGTAAAAGCACCACAGAAGCCTGTCCAAGATGAGGAGAAATGGCCTTAGCTTTGGTAGAAGTGAACAAACACAGGAGAATTAATGAATCAAACTCAGTGCTCTCAGATATCTTAGATATTAACAAGTTCAATCCTCTTATTTTCTAGATACTGGGTCACTGTGAAGGATGAAAGTGACCTTCCCAGCTTACTGCTCCTAGAAATCATGCCTCCATGTCTCTGAATCTCAGTCCCATGATGCCCCTTCCAGAAAAGCATGGTAGATGCTCTGATGCCCCATCCACTCTCCGCTGCCCATTGCAATAATTCATAACTCCTTTCATCTTTCACACCCTCCACAGGTTCCTCAGACATCCTGCTTTCCTCTGTCAGCCCTATCCCCACCACCTGATGGGGATTTGTTTTTCTAGTGTCTTCCGATTCACCGTTTTTGTTTTGTTTTGTTTTGTTTTTAAAGATTTTATATATCTGAGAGAGAGAAAAAGAAAGAGAGAGCACAAGCAGGGGGAGGGGCAGAGGGACAGAGAGAAGCAGACTCCCTGCTGAGCAGGGAGCCCAATGAGGGGCTTGATCCCAGGATCCTGGGATCATGACCTGAAGTGAAGGCAGATGCTTAACTGCCTGAGCTACCCAGGTGCCCCTCACCTTTTCTTCATTATCCTCTTTCCTCTCCTTCCAAACACTGTAATACTGTAAAAAGATGAAAGAAACATGAGAGTCTGTTTGGGATTTTCTTCTGGGTGTAATTGCAGAGTGTGCCTGTCTGTTTGGCTCTTTACTTTTGGAATAAAGAAGAACAGCATCAATAACATCCACTCTGCAGCAACTGAAAGTTACAAATTCTCAAATTTTTTCTATGAATGATGGCAGCTTAAAAATACCTTTGCTAAAATTGGGTTAAATATAGCAAAGTATCTGGTGTTCTTTTAATTTGCAGTAGTAATAGCTACCCACTTCCTTCAGATGCATATTTTATAGTTCCCATTTGTATTTTTTATTTTCTGTAAGCCTTAGGGAACACAGGGCTTACAGATATAGAATCAAAAAAAGCATTAAAAAGTTAGTAGTTGCAATAAATGTTTCAAAAAAGTTTTTAATAAGAATGTACATTTATCAGTAACATTAAAAAAATCTGAAAACCAGAAAAAAATTATCTCCAGAGGAAGTCCTATTCAATTCCACAAATATTTATGGAGTACCACCACTGCTAAAGGAGCAGTGAAGGATAAAAATGGTAGAAAAAGGGTACGACACAATCCCTTTGTATAAAGAACATACAGTTTTTATGAGCAGCAAGACACTCTTCCTAGATGTAATTTATCTCCTGATAGTGAATCAGCTGGGTCTAATAAATGCCACTGCATTAGATGCTGGGAATTCAAGGATAAATTGCATATTCTCCACTCCCAAGGCTCCCACAACTCTTGAAAAAATTTTTTTCATTCAGATGAAGATATAAAAGAAATTTATACACTACCAGTGGGTTTCAAAATGATAAGATAGCCATCTCAATGCAAATCCCTAGTAAAATTCTGGAAATGTGTGATTGAATGGATAATTCGTAGGCATTTTAAGAAGCCTGGTGTTGACTAAAAAGAACCTATATGAAGTGACCCAAGATAAATCATGCCAAATACACTTTACTTTTAAAATAAAGATTTTCAATGGTTAGATTTATATCAGTACCATAGTGTATGTTGATTATATGAAAAGATTTGATAGGCTTGATATTCTTCTTGGAGAAATGGTTTATTACAGATAGGATGGTGAATTGGTTACTTTTTGATGCAAAATACATCATTTCAAACTTAATGACAACAATATCTGTCACTTCATTTCCCCATGGTTCTGTGGGTCAGCACTTTAGCTAGTTCAGCTGGGTAGTTTTCTGCTAGAATCACTAATGTGACAGCAATCATCTGGTGGATAACTGGGGTTGATCTAGGGAAACCTCTTGATGGCCTATCTCTAGATGTTATTCTAGCCCCGACTGCCTCACGTAGCAGTCGCAGGGCAGCAAGAGGGGACAGATACCAAAGAGTAAGTGTAAACCTCTGCTTGCAATATATTTGCTAATGTCCCATTGGCCAGAGGAAGTCACATGGCCATGGGAGAAAGAGGCCACCTAGAGACATGGATCCACTGAGGGTGAGGGGTGGTCATAATTGTGACAGTGTACCACCAATGGTATTAACTGAGCATATTTCTAGCTAGTTGGACAACAATTTCCAAATAGGAGGACTACCATAGATGCTCACTTATTGTATTTTATTCTGGATATTGGTTAATGATTTGGACAAAGGAAATGATTATAATTTTGATCATGCCACAAAACTATGATGAATAAAATCCTGAAGATTACTGTGGCAGTTTGGATCACTTGGTCCAAACCAATGAAAAAAACCCCAATATATCAGTGTTAAATGAAAAGTCCTAGAGAGGCATTTGGGTAGCTCAGTTGGTTAAGTGTCTGACTCTTGGTTTCGGCTCAGGTCACGATCTCAGGGTTGTGGGACTGAGCCCTGAGTTGGACTGCTGATCTGGGTGTGAAGCCTGCTTATGATTCTCTCTGTCCCTCTGCTTTTCCGCCGCCACCCCCACTTACATGTGCACTCTCTCTCTCTCTCTAAAAAAAAAAAAAGTCCTACATGTATATTAGTAAAATAAACTGTGATCAGGCAGAACTGAAAGTCAAATGAAATAATATGGAGATTTTATTTGATACCCAGTTTATGAGAGGCTAAAGTGATCAAGGTGAATTGATAGAAATGTGGTTCATAGGTCATGAAAAGTAACAGTTACCCAGAACAAAATATTCCCACTGCATTGTGTTTATTTCTGGGTAAAAGGATATGGAGCAAGGGAAAATCTAGAAGGTGACTGGTATGAGAGCATTTAAATATGATCTCCTGGAGAGAAAACTGATGGAGTGTTTGCTCTAGAGAAAAGAGGACTAAAGAATTAAGACACAAAATCTGTCCTAATACTTGGAAGAACTGTCAAGGAGAAGAAAGCTCTAGAGGGTCAAAATAGGATCACTGGGAGGAAGTCGCTTATAGATGGATTTTAGCTCAACCAAGTGTGGGGTACTTTAACAACCGGAGTTGTCCAACAAGGAACATTGTGTCTTACCAGTGAATGATTTCTCTCCTTGGAAGCTCAAGCAGAGTCTGGAACACTGAGATGCTATAGAAGGGATTCTTGGGGAGTCAAGATTCAACGAGGCCCACTTCTTTTCTCATATTTTCACTTATTAAATTAAGTAACATTTCCCTCCATTGTTATTACCCTTTTTATTGCTGGAGTGCTCTTTAAAAGTTATGAGCAGAATCATGAGTTTTCATTTTGGTTAACAAAACAAAAATATGTAAAAAAACAAAAAGAAAAGAAAAAAGTCTCCCTACCTTTGGCCAACTGAAAAGCCTCCTCTTCCCCCAACCCGCCATTTTTTTCCCCCATTCAGGTCCTCCTCAGCCAATATCATTGTGTGAGGATGGCTTAGTATTTATATATTTACTATTTATTATTTATTTTTTAGAGAGGGCAGGGGAGGGGCAGAGGGAGAGGGAGAGAGAATCTTTAGCAGGCTCCACGTTGCAGGCTCAATCTCATGACCCTGAGACCATGACCTGAGCCAAAATCAAGAGTTGGATGCTTAGCTGACTGAACTGCCCAGGTGCCCCTAGATTTTTAAATACTTGTGTTCTCATCCTGGATATATTTATTTTAACCATTTTGGTTTCCTTTTCTAAAACGTGAAGATGATGGTACTTACTATGGGCTAAGTGAGATGACCTACATCAAGTGCCTAGCAGATAGCAGTTGTCCAGTAAGTGCTGATGCTCCTCCATCCATTCCCAGGACGTCAGGCTGCCCTCCATGATACCGCTTTATTTCCATTACACAGTAGCATTCATCTCCTCCGGGATCCTAGAATAGTGGGCCATGCCTCAGTTTGCTGAGGACATTCCTGGCTCATGGTGTCCCAGCATAATTATTAACAGCATCCCCACTCATTCGCAAGGATCCAATTTCAACAAGTCATGGGATCATCCCACCTAGAACTTCCTCAGTGCCCTCCTTAGGGCATCTTTCAGTTCCTTGTTCCTTATACTGTAGATCAAAGGATTTAGAACGGGAGTGATGAAGGTGTAGACCACGGACACCACCCGGCCCATCTCAGGCGAGTAGCTGGAACTGGGGGACAAGTATATAAAGCTGGTGCAGCCATACTGCAGGAGGACCGCTAAGATGTGAGAGGAGCAGGTGGAGAAGGCTCGGTGGCGCCCTTCTGCTGACCGGATCCGTAGAATGGCTGCCACGATGAAGACATAGGAGATGGAGATTAATGACAGGGGGATGCTTAGGACGATGAAGCTGATGGTGTACAGGGCAGTCTCGTGAACGTGTGTGTCTGCGCAGGCCAGGCGCATGACTGCAGGCGTGTCACAGTAGAAGTGGTAGATCTCATTGTTGTTGCAGAATGGGAGATGGAAGATTAAAATAGTCAGTGGCAGCGAAAGCAGGAACCCCAGCACCAGGGACCCTACCATCAGCTCCACACACAAGGGCCAGCTCATGATGCGGGTGTATCTTAGAGGGTAACAGATTGCCACGAACCGGTCATAAGCCATGACTGCAAGCAGGACACAATCAGCTCCACCCAAGAAGACAAAGAAAAACATCTGGGTCCCACATCCAGGGATGGAAACAGGAGTTTTGCCCATTGAAAGGAGGTTTGCCAAGGCCAGGGGGGCAATGGCAGATGTATAGAAGATTTCCAGAACCGCCAGGTTAGCCAGGAAGAAGTACATGGGGATGTGGAGGGAGTGGTTGATCTGGACAAGGACTGCCACTGTGGTGTTTCCACTGAGGCTGGCCAGGTACATCACCAGGAAGGCCACAAAAATCCCCACCTGGATCTTAGGGTCAGCGGAGAATGGACGAAAGAAGAACTGTATCTTTGCAGTTTTATTTACTTCTTCCATGGGTAGCGTATTTGATCTGGAAAAAGGAAAAATGACATGCATCTCTAGGCCCCATATGATGCATTTGCATTCATTGTTAGAGCACTTTCTGAGGTACCTCGGGGATTAGGCGCACACACTTTCATGTTGGTGCAGATCATGGAACGTTATAATTTACGTGTTTGCCACCCCTCACCTTTCCTCCACTACCCTCAAGTACAAAGCCTGGGATTTGGATGCTCTTTGCTTTGATTTTGGTGCCTAGCACAGTGTCTGATATAGAAAGCTTTCCCAGGTATTTGCTGGATGAATTAATGAGCAAAGTCAATATAAGTTCAAAATTACAAAATAGATAAAATAGGGTTTTAATTCATTATGTGAAACTTGAAACGAAAACATCTTAAGAAAGTTTCATGAGATTTATGTTGTAATTTAAAGAGAGCTGTGGTTATGGCTACATGGATAATAGAGCACAAACTTCAATTTAGCTCAACACAGAGAGATGTTATTGATTCATCCTGCCTCCTCCCCTTTGCCCGATTTGTTCCTAAATACTGATCATTTGTCCTACAAAAATTTCTCATACCTATTGCTTTGGTCCTTTCCCACTGTCCCAGTCAGTCCTATCCATTGTTATCGTAGTTTGGACTCTCGTGATAAACTCTTACCTCTTCTCCTGTTTTCTTTCTTCTTCTCTTCATTGTCCATCCTGCTCTCCATGATCACATTACCCATCTGCTTCAGTGCCTTCCTGTTTCTTACATGACAACCTTTGTGCTCCTCTGCTGATTATTCCAGTCTCTCTTGGACCTGACTGTTTGAGGCTAAGCCCACTATGGCTCCAATTATCCCTGTCATGTACCATACGGTCTACTCATTGGCCTCTTCTCCATCATTCTCCTTCCTATTTCATATACTTCTGTTCTCCTTCCAGTCAAAAATCTAATCTTCTCTCTTTTGCCCAATCCAAATCCTGCCCAACTTTCGAATTCTTGTTATGTTCTTCTTTTATAATGTTTTCCTAGGCCACTCCAGTTTAAATCTCTCTCTCCTTTTTCTGAAATTCTGTGTTGCTCAGTGTTATGATTTTAATGTAATAGACTGTCTTTTACTGTTTTATTGGTTCTGTCCCAAATTATCTTCTAGGTACCCTGAGGACAAGGTATCTTATGACAGATTATCATTTATTCCATGTTAAGTGCTAGGCATGGTGAAAAATGATTTATGTGCATTCATTCACTTGTTCCACAAAACTACTTTAGGAAGTCTGTACTAGTATCACCCCATTTTACAGATGAACACAGGCTTAAGGAGGTTAGGAAGTGTTTTGAAGTCACACAGGTAGAAAGTGGGAGAGCCAGGATATAATACTGTCTTCTTGACCACAGAACCCTTATGTTTAATCTAGGTTCATACTATACTCCCTCTATACTACTTCAGATTTCCTAAGTAGCTTTGTTATTTGATGATATTTCAGCCATAGGCAGAACTCTAGATGGTCTATGATAAAAAGAGCACCTAAGATCTGAGACCAAAAATATTAGATTACATTATTTTCAGACTTAAGAGACATAATTATAATCTAGACTGTTGTTTTATCTAGTATATGCTGCCCCTGACAATGCAACAAAAAGAATCTCCCTTATTTCTTTTATTTTTTAAAGATTTGTTTATTTAGTTGAGAGAGAGAGAGAGTGCGCAAGAGAGCATGAACGGGAGGGACCGAGGGAGGGGGAGAGAGAATCTTAGCAGACTCCATGCTGAGCGTGGATCCCCACACAGGCTTGATCTCACAACCCTGAGCTCACAATCCTAAAGATCACAACTTGAGCTGAAACCAAGAGTTGGATGCTCAACTGAGTGCACCACCCAGGTGCCCCCCCTTCTTTTATAAGGAGCAGGGTGAAAGTGTATGGTTAAAAACTATGATATTTGGGTGAAGATGGAGGGAAAGTGGCTTAATTCATCCTACATGAGAGAGAGCATGGGAGCAAAGAGAAGGTCCTCTGTAACCCAGGACTCAGGGTCCTGAGTGATACCTGAAGAGTTTTCATAGGAGCCTACAGTTTTAATCTCCTGCCTTCTGGTGGCTAAGAGTCTAGTCCCAAAACCAACACAATAACTTTGGGTTGAACCAAACCTATGCTGGGGATACAAATGAATAACTCATTTCATAAGGACACTAGAGATGAAAAGTCCCAAAGATACCTTCTGTTCATTTTTTTTTCTTGCTTACCACCTCCTTGGGCACAGGAAGTCCACCCAACTTCTTGGACATCCATCCATCAGATCTCCTCAAAGCACTCGTGTCTAAATGCAATGTGTACGCTGCATTGGCTTCATTTTATTACAAGGTCTAGAAAAGGGAAGAGGATATCAAACAATGACAAATATCATGAAATCCAGGGTCCTGAATAAGAAATCCAAGTACTAAATTATCCAGTATATTATCTAACTATTCTCTTCATTTCTTTATGCAGAAGTTTCCCGCTCATTGCCATCTCTTCATTGTGACAAGATGAAGGTATAAGTTAGGTTCTATCTGGAAGCTATATCAACTTTAGGTTATATGAAATGCTTTTGTTAATGCAAAGAAGAAACCAACTAGACACATTTCTTTTTCTTTTCTTTTTTTTTTAAGATTTATTTATTTATTTATTTGACAGACAGAGAGAGAGATCACAAGTAGGCAGAGAGGCAGGCAGAGAGAGGAGGAAGCAGGCTCCCTGCGGAGCAGAGAGCCCGATGGGGGCCTTGATCCCTGGACCCTGAGATCATGACTTGAGCTGAAGGCAGAGGCCTAACCCACTGAGCCACCCAGGCACCCAACTAGACACATTTCAAAAGATGGTCTAGAACTTTCAGATATTCCTTCTAGATGATGCCAAAATATTGAAGCAAATGTTGGGCATCATGCAAACAAATAACGGAATGCTTTGCTGACAATTCTTTATATAAATCTGGAGTGATGGTGATGGTTGTTTAGGTCTGTGCATGCTTCCTAAACCAGAATGTGTACATTCTAGAGCCTGCAGGGTATAAAACTGTGTCCAGGACAAAATGAAGTCTCAGGATCAACATGGTGCAGCTTTCTTAAAAGGTCAGTTGTAACTTGAAGGTTTTTGGAAAATTATTTCATATAAAAAAACTGGAGATGTATACCTGAAAGGAAGATCTGCATGAATTTTGGGGATAAAAAGATTTCTAAGAAATTTCTTACTTGTGGTTGCTCACTAGGTCCTTAGGGATATAAATTGTCTCTAATGCTGATTGATTAGTACTTACGTAGAAAAGTTTCAGATGTACTGATTTAGACCATGGATTGGCTATAACCCAATGAAAAATAATTTTCCAGACTTCCCAAATATACAATCCTGATTTGGAACAGCTCCTCCCTTATTATTCCACAGAAAACAACTAAAGTAGTAGTCAACATTTTCTAAGCTAAGTGTGGCTCAGAGAAAACTCCCAGGGGATAGCTAGTCTTTGGAAAGATGGTTTATCACCTCCTGAGACTGTTTACCATCATGCAATGAAAAACATGGCTCCATGAGCTCTTTGTCCTTCATGTGATTCTTGTCCAGGCTGACTAGTGGTCCACAGAAGGTCACAGATGCCCACAGAACCAGAGCACTGCCAAGTTATCAGGTCTATCTCTTCCAAAGAGATGGCTGGATTTGTCCAAGGTCCCACAAGTGGGTCACTTTTTAATCCATCATTTAAATATAGAAAGTACTGTAGAGAATGCAAAGATGATTGAGATGCCATCTGTGGAGTCACAGGGACAAGACTGTAGGTCAGATTTTCCCTTGTTCTGTTTCAAACACTTGCATCCTCCCTTGTCAGTTTCGCTCAATTTAATTTAATTTAATTTGTAGACCACATTTATAACAAGGGGAGAAATGTAGCTAAAAAGTGGTCTTTTAATTAAGTCAGTAAACTGACTCTTTGGTTATACAACCAAACAATCTTAGGACAATGAATATATTAAAAAAGCGTTATAATTTGGGGGAGATGATGCTTCCAAGAAAGATGGTAGAAAGTAGGCTATGTTGGAATAAATGACGTGTACTCAAATTCCAGCTTTGCTACTTGCTAGTTTTGTGATCTTGCTGTCATTCACACTCTCTAAGACCCTATTTGTTCAGAATTACACCTTACTTCTTTACAAGGTAGCTGTGAGGTGAAAATGAAATGGTGTCCATACAAGAACATACTGGAATGCCTCGCAAATATTAACTGCTCGATAAGGTGTATTGTTGTTTCATTGATTCATTGATTCCTTCCATTATCTATCTTGAGACTGAAAAAGATTTAAATTGCTGAATGCGTAGAATGCCTATCAGGTCTATCTGATATTTTCTGGGAAAGATTTTATGTCACATCCAGTTCCACTTCTAGTTTCCTGTGTCACTTTATATTGCAGAATCCCTCTTTAAATAGAAATAGAATGAAGAATGACCACTGTCTCATAAATTAGTTGTTACAGCTAAAAGAGAGTTTATATAAAATTTCTTGACTTTAGGTCTATCTGGCCTGATTAACCTACATGGCATATCTAGTAGCACAAAGTTGGACTCACCTGAAGAGGAAGAAAAAATCTTCACTTGGGAGTGTTGATTGTGGGAGAAACAGAGAAGGAAGAACAATGTTATAACCATCATTCACAGGGCAATGGCCCTGTTTGGAGCACAGGTATTTGTGGCTTTTGAAGATACTCATACCAGCTGTAAGGTCTATTCATACCTAGTCAAAGAAAATGTTCCAACATCAGATGTATCCAAACAAAAGGTATATTTATCCTTACAAGACATTCTTTTTTTTTTAAGATTTTATTTATTTATTTGACACAGAGAAAGCGAGATCACAAGTAGGCAGAGAGGCAGGCAGAGAGAGAGGCGGAAGCAGGCTCCCTGCTGAGCAGAGAGCCCAATGTAGGGCTCAATCCCTGAGCTGAAGGCAGAGGCTTTAACCCACTGAGCCACCCAGGTGCCCCAGAAGACATTCTTGAATAACATTTTCTATATGCTTGAATATATATGAATTTCATATATGAATTATGGATTCATAAAGATCATTCATAAAATGAAATTCAAATTTTGTATGATCTACATATCTGAAGAGAATAGATGTCTGAAGAGACTCCTTACTTTCTGGAAGAGGCTTCTGTGAGAATTTTCTGGCAGTAGCATCTGGAAAGAAGGAGCTCCAATATGGTATCATTTTATTGCTAACACGTTGGTCATAGGGAATTTGTTTATGAAAGCCAATAATGGTAGCATACAGGCAATTTCACATGGTTCAACATAATACTTTCACAAACATATTTTGAATATGTCAAATGAAATATTCAGGCATTTGACAAAAAGTTATCCTCCTACTGCATTGACCAGTGGGTGACATTTATTGGGCCCTCATACACTGTGGTAATCATTTTACAGGCATCATTTCACTTAAGTGGTCCTTTTCAACAGGTCAAGTCAATATTCAGCAGGGACCTTTATTGTCTATATGTTTTCAGATGAAGAAATTCTGGCTCTGGATTTGACTGATTTTTCCCAGCTGTTATATTGCAAAGAGCACTTAATTCCTAGGTCAGTTTAGAAGCAAATCTAAGCTCCTACCATTCAAATAAACTGTATCATCACTGAGGAATGCACTATGTGTAAAGCTGAATGACAGGTATTCTAGAGAGAAAAAATTTTAAATTCTAATTGTCCCTTATCAATAAAACGATTTCTTTGGAAAAATGATGTGCCATAAGCCTTTCTCAGTTCATTGCAAAGTCAATGCTCAGTCCCCTAATTTATGATCTCTCTTTCTTTCCTTTTTGCTCTTTCTTGTCTGCCTCCTCACCAATTACCCATTTAATCAACAATATTTATTTTAAAAATCCTCTAAAAATATTTGTTAAGGCTCTACTCTATGCAAGGCATAGCTTGAGTGTCTAGGAGAAGAAAGTAAAGTGTAGGGCACCTGGGTGGCTCAGTGGGTTAAAGCCTCTGCTTTCGGCTCAGGTCATGATCTCAGTGTCCTGGGATCGAGGCCCGCATCGGGCTCTCTGCTCAGCAGGGAGCCTGTTTCCTTCTCTGCCTGCCTCTCTGCCTACTTGTAATCTCTCTCTCTGTGTCAAATAAATAAATAAAATCTTAAAAAAAAAAAAAAGAAAGAAAAGTGTAGAGAATGAGAGTAGCTAATGTTCAAAGAGCTCAAAATTGAGAGCGATAAAAATAGTAAAAGTCAAATTCATTTAAGTATTTTATGTAAAAGGACAACATGCCCGGGAGCACAGGCATAGCTCTCTTTTTGAAATAATGTTTTTTGAATAATTGCATGTAATTAGAATTATTTTTGAATGTATAAGGGAGATTCTTGATGTGAAGGAACCTACTAGTCATTCCTTTTGTAATAGATGTTTCCTAAAATTTTAGCTTCTGTAAGTTTGAAGTTTGGAATGATGAATTTTTTTTTTTAAAGATTTTATTGATTTTATTTGACAGAGAGAGAGAGATTACAAGTAGGCAGAGAGGCAGGCAGAGAGACAGGGAGAGGAGGAAGCAGGCTCCCTGCTGAGCAGAGAGCCCGATGCGAGCCTCGATCCCAGGATGCAGAGATCATGACCTGAGCCGAAAGCAGAGGCTTTAACCCACTGAGCCACCCAGGCGCCCAGAATGATGAATTTTTTTAAACTAGAGAAATCCTTAAAAATACTGACATCTGTATGTTTCAGTGCTAGTTAGCAATGAACTCTTAATTTAATGATCCCTTGACCATTTTGGACAGAACCTCCTTCTTACCATTCATCAATTTGAAGAGCATGAACTTTGCAGCATTCTTGAGTTCCCCTTAAACTGTCTGGTGTAAAGCATTGGTTCTGAGTAGGAACTGAACTTTGACTCTGTGAAAATTTCCATCCTTAGTTTCTCTTCTCAGGCCAGGACCTACCACAAGGCTGGGCTCAGTTGCAAGCTAGGGATTTTCCTAATCTCAAATCTGGAGTCTGGGAGGAGATTCTTACCTTATACTGGGCTTGTGTGGACTGCAAGCCATTGCAGATTTACTTGGATCCTTTGCTAAACACTGAGGACTCCAGTGTTTGCCCCAGGTCCTTCTGTCCTCAGAAGATCCCTGGGCAGGTGTGCTCACCATTTCTAGATTCGCATATCTCACTGATTCAGGGCACTATGTTAAAACACTACTCAAGGGCGCCTGGGTGGCTCAGTGGGTTAAAGCCGCTGCCTTCGGCTCAGGTCATGATCCCAGGGTCCTGGGATCGAGGCCCACATCGGGCTCTCTGCTCAGCGGGGAGCCTGCTTCCTCCTCTCTCCTCTCTCTCTGCCTGCCTCTCTGCCTACTTGTAATCTCTCTCTCTCTGTGTCAAATGGATAAATAAAATCTTTAAAAAAAAAAAAACACTACTCAAACTCAACTGATTCCTATCTAATCAGTTCTTGCTTGAAGACGTGTTCCATCCTGCCCTTTTCTTCTTTGTATAAGGTAACATCTAGGCTATACTATTACATCCCTGTAGCCTAAAACCTACCTTTGAAGTTCCCCTGACACTCAGACTCGAAATTATCATTGAATAAGGACATCATAACTAATCTGGCTAAAGGGACATTCTTGGTCCCCTGAGATGACTGAGGTCTGCCTGGGAAGCATAAAGCAACAACATTAAATACAGTGTTCTTTAAGAATTAAAATTGCATCAGGATTATCCCATTGGTACGTCTGCCCTGGGGATTGTCTTTCAGTAACTCGTTGATAAATTCAGTGATGAGGTGAGTTGGGGGAAAGAAAAATCATTATTTTCACTTGACTTACCTTGAAATCATGTTTTTAAAAAGTTAATTTCTACATACAGCATTATTCTTTTTCTTTTTTTTTTTTTAGGGGGGAGGACATATTCTGCAATATCTCCTGCTCTCTTTACTTCTGGAAAATCAATTCCTCCTAATTTTACTTTGTATTTCTGATATTCCTTCTTGGTTTAGTTTGCTGGCTTCTTCTTTTTCCCTAACTTCCACTCAAGCTGGGTCTCGGTCCTAGGTCCTCTTTTCTTTTTACTTTTTTTCCCCCTAGATGATTCAGTTTAGTTGTTTGGCTTTAAGTACAAGCAACAGGCTGGTAATTTTCAAATGTGTTTATTTCCAGCTAACCTTGTCCCTGAACTTCAGACTTGTATATTCATTGTCTATTTGACATTTCTGTTGGATCACTAATAAGTATTTTCTGTGTCATATATCCAGCACCAAACTCTTCACTCATCATCTACTTGGGTGTTCTATATTGAACCATTCAAATCCTGACAGTAGTCTCTCAGTAATATTTGTTGAGATTAATGAACACTGATGCTTCATTCAATTTCATCCAAGGATGTAGTTTTCTTTTAGTGTTTCCGGGAGAAATGAAGGACCATCTAGAGCTTCTTTGTTTTAGAAAGGTCATTCATAAAATTATGGAGTGAAAAGGGATTTTATTTTATTTTTATTTTTTTACACAATAAAACTTTGGAAAGGGATTTTAGAGGTCATCTAATGGTTTCCATTTCTGATCCCATATCTCAAAGGCCCTTTGAGATTATTAATAGAATTTCCAAGGTAATTTTAATTTTCAAAAGCCCTAACATATGTCATACATTTTCCTGGGATGATTTTATATTGTTGTTATTATTATTACTTGCGTTCTTGTTTATTTAATAGATAGAGTTGGGGGGTACCTGGGTGGCTCAGTCTGTTAAGTATCCAACTCTGGATCTTGGCTCAGGTCTTGATCTCACAGTTGTGAGTTCAAACCTTGCATTGGGCTCTATGCTAGGCATGCAGCCTATTTTTAAAAAAAAATAGGTAGGTAGTAATTTTCAAAACATGGAGTTTGGAGGCAATGTATATAAGAATGGCTAAAAGAGGGTTACCTGGGTGGTTCAGTCAGTTAAGTGTCTGCCTTTGGCTCGGGTCATGATCCCAGGATCCTGGGATGGAGTCCCACATCAGGCTAACTGCTCAGTGGGGAGCCTGCTTCTCGCTCTCCCTCTGCCTGTCCCTCCCTCTGTTTGTATGCTCACACTCTCCCTCTGTGTCAAATAAATAAATAAAATCTTTTAAAAAAGAAAAAGAGGGTGCCTGGGTGGCTCAGTGGGTTAAAGCCGCTGCCTTCGGCTCAGGTCATGATCCCAGGGTCCTGGGATCGAGGCCCGCGTCGGGCTCTCTGCTCAGCGGGGAGCCTGCTTNTCGGGCTCTCTGCTCAGCGGGGAGCCTGCTTCCTCCTCTCTCCTCTCTCTCTGCCTGCCTCTCTGCCTACTTGTAATCTCTCTCTCTGTGTCAAATGAATAAATAAAAATTAAAAAAAAAAACTTAAAAAAGAAAAAGAATGTCTAGAAGAGTAGGTCTGAATTCACACAGACTTGGATGTAAGTCTTGGCTCAGCCACTGGCTGAGTGTGCCTTTGAGTAAGTTAAACTTTCTAAGCTTTACTTACCTTACCTGCAAAGTTGGAATGATAGTACTGCTCCTCTCTCATAGAGTAGTTGTGGAGATTGATGGGATAATGAATGTGCAATATTTATCATGTTACCTAACCCTTTCTTAGATTTAAAATTTTGACTGTGGGGTTCGTAGAGAAAACACTGTAAAGTTTGTGTGGTGCAGAGAATGTTGAGAGCTACTGATTTTTTTCCCCCATCAAAACATTTATTTTATTTTTTTATTTTATTTTATTTTTTCAGTGTTCCAAGATTCATTGTTTATGAACCACACCCAATGCTCCATGCAATATGTGCCCTCCTTAATACCTGATTTTATTCATCCTTACTTCCACATATTCATCCCCAATATTTTATGTTCCAGCTGAAATAGACAAAAACTGTATATATTTGAGGTATGTAATGTGATTATATACACACACACACACACATACACATACACACACACACACTGTGAAATGTTTACCACAATCAAGCTAAATAATATATCCATCACCTCATATAGTTACTTTTTTGTGTGTGGTGAGAATACTTAATATATCTCTTTACTTAGAAAATTTCAAGTGTACAATACATTATTATTAACTGTAGAAGGCATCCAGAATCTATTCATCTTATAACTGGAAGCTTGTAATCTTTGGCCAACATCTCCCCAATTTCCCCACTCCCCAGTCCTTGGTAACCACCCCTTACTTTGTGTTTCTAGGAGTTCCACATTTTTTAGAGTCCATGTGTAAGTGATATGATTCAGTATTTGTGTTTGTCTGGTTTATTTCGCTTAGCAAAATCTCCAGGTTCATCCATGTTGTCACAAATGGCAGAATTTCCTTCTTTTTCTTGCCTAATTACTTTGGCTAGGACTTCTAGTGTTAGGTTGACTAGAATTGGCAAATAATACATTTATGTTCAGAGCTGCTGAAAAGTTACCTGACGGATTTCAGCAGAGATACTTTATAAAAGCTCTGAACAAAATAAGAATAGAAATAAACTGTTTAAATATATCATAGTTAGGTTTTAGCTATTCTGTGAATATTTATTGAGCACTTACTGTGTGCCAGGAACTGGGAATACAATGGGGAATAAGTCAGGAAAGATTTCTGCTGTTGCGTCTACGTTATTGAACGCCGCTTCTGACGTAGGCAACTCTTCTAAGTACGTCTCATGTATCACTTACTCTGCATAATTACATTATGAAGAAGGTGCTACTATTACTATCATCTTTCAGAGAAGGAAACTGAGGACCAAGATGTTGAGTAGCTCACCCAAGAGGATGTAACTAGCAAATGATGGCACCAAAATTCAAACCTATGCTGTCTCTAAAGCAGGAATCAGCAAACTACGGGCTACATGTTACATCTGTGGGATGTTTGTTTTTTGTAAATAATGTTTTATTGGAGTGCAGCCATGCTTATTAATTCTTCTGTTGTCTATGACCACAGCAAAGCTGAGCAGTTGTGACAGAGGCCGTACAGCCCACAGAGCCTAAAACATATACTTTCTGGGATTTCACAGAGAAAACTTGCTGACTCCTTCTATAGAGCCAGATAACTTCATGTAAAAGTGACTATATTGAAATCTCACAACAGTCATCCTTAAAATGGTGGAAAAATTAAACCATATTCACAAAATATCAGGTGCTAGACAGGACACTCGCCATCACCACAATTAATCAACCCTTTTTGGAGGTTCTAAATAATGCAGTCAGACAAGAAAATAAAATAATTGGTCTCAGATGATATGATTTTACACTTAGAAAATGTAAGAAATTTTAATTTAAAACTCCTATATGTTAAGGGGCCTGGGGTGGGGCCCGAGAACCTGCACTAATACCAAGCTCCCCGCTGATACGGATTCTGCTGGTCTCTGTGTCGCACTTAGAATACCAGTGTATTCATTGCAACCATGTAGTCTAGAGTGTAGCTTTGAGGTCCTTCAAATTGGATTCTATTCCTAGCTTTCTCTCTTTTAAGATACCTAACTTTGGTCAAATTATTTAGTCTGAAAGCCCCAGTTTCATCATGTGTAAAATGGAGGTAATCGTGGGTTATAAGGCGCATGACATGCTTAGCAGAAAATGTGCCCGTTATAAGTATCCAATAACCGTCAGCTCTATTAATATGTTTTATAGGTCAAATTTCTTTTGACAACCCATGGAAATGCAGAGGGCAATAGGAAATATCCACACTACTTATTTTTTATAAAGCCAGTCAGATAAAGTAACCTGTTGGAGGGGAGAACCATGTATTTTTTCCTCACATCTAGCTAGCTCTCCATATAATTGATATTTGAGGGGGAGAAGGAGGGGTAGAAGGAGCTGGGTGAGTTCAGTCCTGGGGACACCAGTCATCTCATGGCATCTGAGCCTCCTGACTATCTCCCTGACTCCTCTTCCTTTCTAGTATGTTCTCTGCATCATAGCTGAGTGACCTTGTTACAACACAAGGGCCAGCAGCATATCCCTCCCCTTAAAACCTCTAGTGACTTCCAATAATACTTACAATGGAATCCAGACTTCTAACTGCGGCCCTCATATCCCTGCATGATTTTGGCTACCTTCCTCTGGCTTCCTCTTTCCTTTTTTCCCATTGCTGACCCTTCTGGATCCATCCATCCACATCGCTGTTTCTGTGGTTCACCAAAAAGCCAAATGTTTGCTGCCTCAGGATCCTTGCACGTGCTAATGCTTTTCCCTGAATACTCTTTCCCTTCTGTTTATTTTTACACATTTCAGCAACCTCGTAAAAATTATTTTATTTTACTTTTTATTGTGATAAGAATACTTAATGTGAAATCCACCCTTTAAAATTTTTTTGTAATTTTATTTTATTATTTAAAAATTTTTAATTTAAATTCAAGTTAATTAACATACTGCATATTATTAGTTTCAGAGGTAGAACTTAGTGGTTCATCAGTTGCATATAACAGCCAGTGTTCATTACTTCAAGTGCCCTCCTTAATGCCCATCACCCAGTTACCCCATCCTTTCATCCACCCTCCTCCAGCAACCCTCAGTTTTTCATATAGTTTAGCATCTGCTGGGATGCCTGGGTGGCTCAGTCAGTTAAGCACCTGTCTTTTGCTCAGATCATGATCCCAGGGTTCTAAGATCGAGTCCCGCATCAGGCTTCTTGCTCAGTGGGGAGCCTGCTTCTCCCTCGGGCTGCCACTCCTCCCACTTATGCTTTCTCTCTCTCTCTCTCTCTCTCATTCTGACAAACAAATAAATCAATCAATCTTAAAAGAAAAGAGTCTGTTATGGTTTCCTCCCTTTCTGTTTTTATCTTATTTTATTTTTCCTTCCCTTTCCCTATGTTCATCTGTTTTGATTAAAAAATTTTCAGTTGAAGCCTATATATTGTATTATATTAGTTTCAGGTGTGCCCCATAGTGATTCAACAATTACACACATTGTGAAATGCTCACCACAAGTGTAATTGCCATCTGTCACCATACAAAATTGTTAGAGTATTACTGACGACAATCCTAAGTCTGTACTTTAATCCCTGCGACTTAATGATTTTATTACTGGAGGTTTGTACCTCAAATCCGCTTTGTCTATTTAGTGCACAATACAGTATTGTTAAGTATAGGCATGACGTTGGACAGCAGATTTCTAGGTCTTTTGTTTACGCTTTCAGGCCTCCGTTCAAGTCACTTTCCCAGAGGGATATTCCTCAAATCCTTTAGCTGAAATGCCCTCCCCATGACTCTGCTTTATCTTCCACATGCACTTATCATTACCTATGATTATATGATTATTTTTTTCTTATTTCCTGTCTGTTCTTTCTTGTGAGGATGTAAGCTTCACCAGGTCAAGGACTTTTTCACTCCTGTTCATGGTTCTATCTCCACTTTCCACATAAGTGTCAGGGGACAGAGTAGCTGCTCAATAAATAAGTGTCAGATCCATGGGCTCAGTGAGGTTTCTTGTGAATTAAAGCTAGGACGTGGTTAACCTCAGGCTCTGGCATCCCTCAGGAGAAGTTTCAGGAGACTCCGCCAGCTCAACCTCCCTGGCCCCGGAAGGATATGGAATGTTTCCAAGCTCTGAAGGAAATAAATGCTTAAAGAACCCTCTGCTAAATTACCCTCCCAGTGATTTTCGACCAGCCTGAGGTAAGTTTTGGCATTTGTTCAGAAAAAGCCTCTCTGATGGTGGGTTCCCTCATTTTTATATAAAAAATACTTAGGGGCATGTGGGTGGCTCAGATGGTTGAGCATCTGCTTTTGGCTCAGGTCGTGACCTCAGGGTCCTGGGATTGAGCCCCCTCATCGTGCTCCCTGCTTATTGTGTGTGGGGGGTCTGCTTCTCCCTCTCCCTCTGCCCCTCCCCCTGATCATACTCTCTCTCTCTCAAATAATATAAATATAAATATAATCTTTAAAAAAATACTTAAAATTTTAGGTGATTAGAAAAATGTATAAAAAATTTGCAAAAAAAAACCATGCAAACATACTCATCTCTGTCAACACATATTTATAACTGTCTATGGTTTCTCAGGGCTTTGGTCCAGTTATAAAGTTTCACAGCCCTATGATAGTGGAGGGAAGTGTACTTGACCTTGTTTGTTTGTACTTAAACCGACAGCCCTCTATTTATACTTCCTATTTCTTTCAATACAGCCTTCTCTACTTTTTTCTTAGCAAAAGCCTTCTAATCCACTGAATTCATACACCATATCATTTAATTACTCTTTAACTGTTGGACATTAACTGTTGGACTTGTGGGCTGTGCGATTTGCTTCTTTCTTTTAGACACAAGAACAATACTGCTAGAAATAGCTTTACATGAATACTTTCTTGTTCCTTTGACTTGCTTCTTCAGAATTCATTCCCTGCAGTGGGAATATTAAGTACCTGAATTTTTTTTTTTAAAGATTCCCAACTAACAGGTCTCCTAGAGGTGGAATACAGCAAATCCTTATCCTGCCACAAGTCCACATGCATAACGCTTCAGCCCGAAGGTGACAAATGTGAGGATGCACTCCTGACAAGTGACATGGAGCAGGGGTTAAGCATATGCAGTCTTCAGCCTTTTGGCCGGGGTTGAAATCTGTACTTTGATTTCCTCATCCGTAAAACAAGGTCAGTAATAGCACCTACCTAAAAAAAAAAAAAAAAAAAAGAAGAAGAAAAAAAAAGAAAAAGAAATAATAGCACCTACCCCAGAAGTTTATTATGAGAAGTGAATGAGTTAATTGGCAGAAAGTGCTTAGAATAATACCTGACACCCAATAAAGGTTAGTTTTTATTAATTGTTTCTTTTCCCTAAAGATTGTATTTATTTATTAGAGAGAGAGAGAGAGAGAGAGAGAGCACAGGCAGGGGCAGGGGCAGGGGCAGGAGCAGTTTCCCCGCAGAGCAGGGAGCCTGATGCCGGACTCAATCCCAGGACCTCGGGATCATGACCTGAACCGAAGGCAGATGCTTGCTTAACTGACTGAACCACCCAGGCACCCCACTCATTATCATTTCAAATGCAGGAGACATCAACAGACACCCCACACATACTGGCTACTATTTTAATCTTAGTCCTTTTTCCAGTTTTCCCTGCTGTGATTCAGGATATCTGGCTTTTGTCGGGTGACTTAACTATTTTTTAAAAGTTGAGTTGCATCTGTCGTTGGCAAATCGTGTGGGAGTGTGTGCGTAAGGACGAAATATAGAAGCTTCACATGTGTTGTGTGGTCAGGGGGACGGCACGTTCACAGATGACTCAAGAGTGAACAATGGAGAGTGAGGGGGTGTGTGGTCTGTGCGCTGAGTGGGAAGAGCCAGTTTCAAGTTCGCACATCAGCCCTTCCCAGGCTGTGCGTGGTGCTCCAGGGTGCCTTCCTTCGGTGGGGCTGTTTCCCCGGAATAGTTAATGTACTGGGGCTGTTCTATGTCGGCATTTAAGGAAAGCAGGCTGGCTGGAAAAACAGACTTCCTTCACTTCCATCCTGGGGGGGATTGACTGCAAGTGACTTGGATGAAGGACCGAGTGCATTTGTGCGATGACACTTATTACAGAAAATGCAGTGGTCAATTGTGATGAGACAAATACTTTCCTTAAAGAAAGATTCTGTATAAATTGTTTACTTTGCTCTAGAAATTTGCAAAACATTGTCCCCTGCAGTTTGAGGACAATACTGCTTGTCTCTCTTTTTATCGTGTTGTAAGCTTTTAATTAAAATGATGAGTTTTGGTGTTTATTATAGGATTTTGGAGAATATAAAACAGGAAAAATATCTTTCAGGCTCGTCACTCAAAGACTGGATTTCTTTTGTGGTGCAGAGATTGTTAACTTTTTTTAAATTTTTTTTATTTTTTATTTTTTTATTTATTCATTTGACACAGAGAGAGAGATTACAAGCAGGCAGAGAGGCAGGCAGAGAGAGAGGAGAGAGGAGGAAGCAGGCTCCCTGCTGAGCAGAGAGCCGGATGTGGGCCTCGATCCCAGGACCCTGGGATCATGACCTGAGCCGAAGGCAGTGGCTTTAACCCACTGAGCCACCCAGGCGCCCGAGAGATTGTTAACTTTTTAAATTTCATTTTCTGTATAGTATTACATCACAAATATTTTCATGTTAGGATGTTGTCTTTATAAAGGTAATTTTAAACAATTGCATAGTGTTTCGTCAACGGAATCTAGCATTCTGTATTAGGTTGTTTTCATGATTTCCTATTAAAATTATGCTGTGATTTTTGCCTTGTGTATAAAACTTTTTGCTGTTGTTATGCTTGTTATATTTTAGATTAATTTCTGACTCTAGAGTCCTGAAGTTGAATAACTCAACTTAAATTCAAATATGCATTTTTTATTTGGAAAATTTCAAACCTACACAAATTAAGAGGACAGTATAATGAGTGCTTATGGATGAGTTACCCAGTTTGGAAAACTGTCTGTATTTTGACAAAATGCAAGCATTTGAAAAATATTTCCCCAAAGTGTCGAACCTTTCACTCCATCAGCGAGCTTGGCAGTGCTCATTTCTCCACATTGTTGACAGCACTGAGGATCACCCTTAAGATCCAAACCCAAGGAAAACATAATATTAAAACTTGGCTCACATGCTAAACAACAAAAATAATGAATTTGCCATTTTGTCCCACCCCTGTAATTTAGCAGAACAGTGTTTTTGGCCTGGCCTGGCCTAAGTATCCCCCAAGAAGGTCAATGCAAGGAGAGCTCTGTAGCTTTGGGCATTGGAATGTAATCGAAAATTCCATAAACACTGGAAAATTCTTGCATGCACGTGCAAGCTTACCTTGCAGCAAATTCAAACTCAATGCAATTTAAGGGTCATGTGCATAGGAACCTAGTGACTTGGAATAAAGATGTGAGTGATGAGATGGGGCAGTGGGCCGTGTTCATGTAGTGATTTCCTGAACTTCCATCCCACCCTGTGAGTCATGCAAATTTTACTTATAAAAATATTTCGTGACTCAGCCTGTCATAATTGTGTATGGTACTATAAGAATATGAGGTTCCTTTGCTTTTTTTTTCAGCTTTATTGAGATATAATTGACAAAACTGAGGTTCCTTTGCTTTTTAAGCTTACAGTCAATATGGAGCAATATGATTTTAAGTGTTTAGGAGGGATGGACCTAGGGGCACCTGGGTGGCTCAGCTGGTTGAGGGTCTGCCTTCGATTCAGGTCATGCTCTCAGGGTCCTGGGATTGAGCCCCGAGTGGAGCTCCCTGCTTAGCGGGGAGTCTGCTTCTCCCTCTCCCTCTGTCCCTCCTCCCTGCTTGTGCTCTCTCTCTCTCTCTCAAATAAATAAATAAAACCTTAAAAAAAAAAGATGGATGTATCTAAAAGTATGATAAGTTTGGTTGGCGGGAGGGTGAGCCCCATAGGAAGGCATTAAATCCTATCCAGGATAGACATCATAAAAACTCAGGTGGACCTATGCAAGAAAGCAAAATAAGGGTAGGGTTCATGTTTGGTAAACAAAACAAAACAAATTAGATTGTTGAATGTTGAAGGAAAAAATATGATCACAAAGCCCTAACTGGGGAGGATAGCTGTGTGAGCTATTTAACTCATCTGGGCATCCAGGTCCACGTTTCTATTGGCTAAAGGCAACACCTGTATTGGCTGCCTTCTAGGCTCGGCATGAGAATCATATGCTCTTTGTATAAACATGAAATTTACTTATTATTTATTTTTTATTTATTTGAGAGAGAGAGAGAGAGCACAAACAGGGGGAGCAGCAGAGGGAGAAGAAGAAGCAGGATCCCCACTGAGCAGGGAGCCCGACACAGGGCTTGATCCCAGGACCCTACGATCATAACCTGAGCCGAAGGCAGCCGCTTAAATGACTGAGCCACCCAGGTGCCCTAAATATGTATTTTTAAGATGTTGTTGTGGTAACTGGATAATCAGAGTACTAAAGAGGCATGCGAATGATCAGGAGGGTTTGCATATATATGCATATAATATAGAAATCTATATATTATAAATATATATAAATAATATATAATATAAATTATATACACATATAAAAAAGAATGAAGATCAAGGAAAGAATGGAAATATGAAAATAGGAAACCCAACTGAGAACCTACTGGGTGCATTAGGCTTGGTACTTTCAGACACGGGATCTCATTTAATTTTCACACCTCGCAGGTGGGTGTTATGCTCTCCTCACGTTGAGAAGGAGAGTGCTCAAGTCTGTAACTTCTCCAAGGTCACACAGCTAGTAGAGTAAGCAGCAGCCGGGCAAGATAACATGACCTGGGCTCCAAAGGAAGTAATGAGGATAAGTACTCAGTGATTACAGTGTTTTTAACACGGTTGGGCAGGTGCCAGGCTCAAGGACAAGGAGAGTCACTTTTCCCATGACTTCTTTCATCGTACCAGGTCCAATGGAAGAGGAAAACCAGACAGCAGTGGTCCTCTTCCACTTCCATCCCTTCTCAACAGACCCAGCGGTGGCTTCCCTCATATTTGTGGCCCTCTTGCTGTTGTACTTGGGAAGTCTTGTTGGAAACATCACCATTGGGATTACCGTCTGGAGAGATCACTCCCTCCATACCCCGATGTACTTCTTCCTTTTTGTTCTGGCCATGCTGGAGATTGGCTACTCTACCAACATTGCTCCCCTGACTCTGGCTAGCATCCTTTCCTTGGGGCAGATGCTTATCTCTCTCCCTGCCTGTGGGGCCCAGATGTTTTTCTTCATCCTTCTTGGAGGGTCTGACTGTGTCTTGCTTGCTGTCATGGCCTACGACAGGTACGTGGCCATCTGTCACCCACTGCATTACAACCTCATCATGAGTTGGCAGCTCTGTGGGCAGATGACTTTAGGTTCTTTGGGGCTGGGATTCCTGTTGTCATTGCCATCGACCATTCTGATCTGCCACCTTCCATTCTGTGGCCACAATGAGATCTACCACTTCTTCTGTGACATGCCTGCTGTCACGCGCCTGGCCTGTGTAGACACCCGTGTGCATGAGCTCGCTGTCTATGCCATCGGTGTGGCTGCTGTGGCTGTCCCCTTCCTCCTTATCTGCCTCTCCTATGGCTGCATCGTGGCCACCATCCTGAGGATGAATTCAGCTGAGGGAAAGCGCCGGGCTTTCTCCACCTGTTCCTCCCACCTCATCGTGGTTCTCCTGCAGTATGGGAGTTGCACCCTTATCTACCTTCGCCCCCGCTCCAGCTACTCTCCAGAAGAGGGCCAGGTGGTGTCTGTTGTCTACACCTTTTTTTCACCGGTGCTAAACCCCTTGATCTATAGCATAAGGAATCAAGAGGTGACTGAGGCAGTAAGGAGACTTATGGCAAGAATGTGTTGGTTCAGGAAACCAGAAATATTCCTTCCTAGAAAAAATACTGCCCAAACCAGGAGTAGGGGCATGATCTGAAGGACAAGAAGCTCCAAAGCAAAAAGGAAGGAGTGGAGAGATGAACATCTCCAGGGCTGTCTGAGTCTGTGAAATGATCATCAGTGCGAATTCCTCTGCTTTTTAGTGGATTCCAGTGAGGAAACCCTGGATTGGCCGTGCCTACTTAGCCAGCCTCCTATCTCACGTTAGGGCTTAGAATAAGGACTGCACAGGAGTGTCAGTGAGGAAAAGGATGAATGAATGGGTACGTAGAGACACGGTAGCAGTTCATACTGTGGATGTTGTCCTATTACCTGTTTTAAGAGCCTACATCCCTGACGTTACACAGGCCCAGTGCATTCGCATATTCAAATGTCTTTTGACCTTTCTCTTTGGCTGCTCAAGTCCCACTGCCTTAATAAAGTCTGTCCGGCCGCTCCTCCGACAGTGATCTTTCTCTTTTCACTAAATCACACTTCTTTTTATATAACTAAGTTTCTTTTCTGTTTTTTTTTTTAAGATTTTATTTATTTATTTGACAGAGGAAGAGACAGCAAGAGAGGAAATACAAGCAGGGGGAGTGGGAGACGGAGAGGGAGAGGGAACCTGGGATCGTGACCTGAGCCAAAGGCAGGTGCCTAACGACTGAGCCACCTAGGCGCCCCCATAACTAAGTTTCATATGTTTTGACATTACCTTTATAATGAGTCTATAAGGCCCCTCAAGGTAGAAGAAATGGCTTAAGTCTTTCATTGTATTTTCTGGTAAGTGCTACGTACTTAGCCTTAAGGTCCAACCACAAACCTGAGTCCTAACCTTTCCTTATGTAAAAGAGAGGATAGTGATAACTACGGTCTTCCTACCTCAAGGGGGTTGGATGGACGTCCAGTGAGAATATGGATGTATGAAAATGCAATAGGAAAGTACAGAAGAAACCGCGATTGTTATTTATTTATTTATGTGAGTCTTCTGTCCTTTGCCCTTGAACGGCTTTTACTAAGTTGTTCAAATCCTGCCTTCCTGCTGGGCCGACCAGCCCTTCCCAAAGGAGTCGAGTCAGCAGCTCCTCATCGCAGCAGGTGGGTCCTTTGACTCTCACAGGGGACCCCAAGCCATAGCAGGCAATGAACAGGGCTGTTAGGGACATTGGTGGCAGAACCAGATGGAGGATTGAGAGTAGGGAAAGGTATTTCCAAGACATCTTCCTTGATAAGAAAGAAAGAAAAGAATCCCATTCTCTCTTGATGTTACAAGTGCACTTGGTGATAAAAACCAGCCTCTTGCGTATCTGATTGTATAGCATGTGAGAAAGAAGGGAATATGGAATCCTGATGGTAAGAATTCCTGGAGCATCCGAGTATTTTTAGCTGTGCTTGTGTGGAGATTCAACAGATATTTTATTGATAGCAATGGTGTTTGTTGGAATTAATGTATTACTTCTCTACTTTTAATTTATTCTGTTTCCAATATGTTTCCACAAAAGATGTGAAGCAGCTTAAAAATACTTTGGATACAAATGTTAAAAACACATAGGCAAGAAGATTGGGGTAAAGGAAAAATTTAGGTGGGATTATAGAGAATATAGTAGTAAAATTCTATGCAGAAATGCAAACCATGTGTTCTCTGCAGTCTATATAATGGTCACCTACAGGTATTTGAGATTTCTTGTAGCCAAGGAAAAGAATAAAATACAATTCAGTTGGAAAATTCAGAGTTCATATAATAATTTATAGTAGAAATACGGAAAAATCTAACATTTTTTTGTTAAATCTCAGAGGTAAAAGAATCTTTTCCCACAATTTCTCAAAGGAGAATATTGCATGTTTAGCAACATACCTGCGATTACAATAATAATACTAGCTATCATTTATTAAGCACTGAATAATGTGCCAGACATTGTTTGGGTGCTTGGTAAACATTAACTCGCTTGATTCCCACAGCATCTTCTAAGATATGTACCATTATTATCCATATTTTGCACATAAAGAACTGAGGCTCAGAGAGGTTACGTAATTGCCCCAAGATCATACAGCTAGTAAGTGCTGTCACAGTCTGACTCCAGAGCCTGTGACCTTAATCACTATAATACAATAAATATGAAATGAATTTTCTAGGGTTAATTCTCTATGTAAGCTGATGGTGTGACATGTTCAAGTCACTTAAAGCAGTTCTGGAAGGGATGATTATGGTCAAAAAAGGATATATCTCTCAAACTTTCTAACTTGATTTTAGGGAATAAACCTAAACTATTAGGGCCTGATTAGCCAGCCTGTCTTTCAGGAAGTGCTCCACAAACACTGTTTTACTCAGCCAGGATCTGGTTAGGAATTGGAGAAGAGAAAGTTCCTGGTTATTGTTATTATCCAAGAGTTGGAATGCATATATACTGCATTAATAATGAGCCAAGTTTTTTCCTTACTACACAAGATTTGGACATGATTGGTTTTCTTTTCTTTCATTACACATCCATCAGCACGCTCTAATTTCATAATGGTATTCCAATGGAATTAGATTTGAACAGCACAAAATAATGTCATCATATTCTAATTTGATTTTATTTACTCATTGGTCTGAGCCTACTGGAAAGACTCCTAGTGGCATTAGCTATGCAAAGGAAGTGGCCTAGGATGCGCCGAATGTTTGTGTCACTTCAAAATGTATATATACTGAATCTAATCCCTGATGTGATGGTATTTGGTACTTTTTGGAGGTAATTAGTTCATGAGAGTGGAGCCCTCATGAACGGGATTAGTGCTCTTATAACAGAAATCCCATAAAAGCTCCCTCGCCCCTTCCACCATGTGAGGATATAACAAGTGTGTGGAAGAGGACCCTCACCCAACCATGTGGCAGTCTGATGTCAGACTTCCAGACTCCAGGATTGTGAGAAATAAATTTCTGGTGTTTAGAAGCAACCCACTTGGTTCTAACAGCCAGAACTAACTAAGCCATGGCCCTACTGCCTAACTAGTTTATAGAAGGTAGTTATTGAAGAAAACATTCCCTTTTTTAAACTAAAAGTATCGGGCAGGCTGTAACTCAGCTTTAGGTGGGCCCCTGTGAACCCCCAATCCTCTTCTTGTTGTTCACGCAAATTGATGGAAGAGAGTGATTTAGGGCATCATCCTTCATCCTTCTTCCTCCCTTCCTTCCTCCTTTCCATCCCCTCTTCCTTCTTCCCTTCCTTCCCTCCTCCTCCCCTCCCTCCCACCTTCTTTCCTTCCTTCCTTCCTTCCACACCCAATTAACTTAACCTGATCAAGATAATCTTCTGTGAACACTCTTAGGCAAATGGTTATGTAAATGACCAACAGCAGATATTTAGGGGAGTGGTACCAGATAGAATGGTGCCTCAGCTCTGAATGAAATGAATCTGTTGTAACAGAAACCAGGCTATAAAGTAAAACACATGAGCGAATTGAAAAAATGCAACTCATTCGCTATGGATGTCACTGAACACAAACTCTTGTATGTATATTTTAAGATTTGATTGTTACTCAGGTAAGTTTGACCTAGAAACTAAAAACTTTCAAGAAAGAATATTAAAGCCAAATGACTGTATGATTTGTTTGTAGTGAAGTTCAGAGCTAACCAGTTCTGGTCTTTGCTCTTAGCAAGGAAAACGATCTTTGGGGCCATGCAGTGTTTGCTACAGCATCTCTCTTGTTGCTCTTCCCAGAGAAGTGAGATGTAGGTAAGATGAAGGTCAAGGGCTTCTCTATCAACAACAAGATTCACTGACCCTCATCGTCTCATAGGGACACATTTGCTAACTATGCCTACTGTGGTTTGTGGTTGCTCGTGGGAGAATCGATTGAAAGTTGGGATCAGCTGGACACACTCAGTGAATAACTGGAGAATGTGGAGAGACCATCGGGGAAAAGAGGTACATTGATCATAGTCATTGCTTCATGGACTCCTTGGATGCACTCACTCTCTTTCCCAAACTCCCTGGAGTCTGATTCTAGAAAAAGGATAAGAGGATGACTCAAGGCTGGTGCCATTTGCTAAGGAGTCCGTGGATTTTTCTCCCAATAGCTTCTTAAAAATGATATTTATTTAACACCTATAAGACATAGGCACATTAAATTTGGCAAAGAGAAAATCATTGTTAGGGTTGCAGGAAAAAATAAGAGAAAAATGGCAAAAGAAATGGAAAGAGAGGAATGGAATTGAGAGAAATCATGAATAAAATACTCCCACATTGCCCGCGGCGTCACTCAGAGACATCTGTGGCTCTGGCTACAGTGGAAAGAGGTCTGGACTCCAAAGAAATGGAGTCCCAACTCAAGCATGGCAGCTCCTCTGCTGCAGTGCATTCTGGGGCTTTCCACAAGGCAATGAAACCGTGAGCGCAGCCACCTGAAGGCCCCCCACTGCCCTTCGGTAGCTTGTGGGCTTCAGCTTGCCCCTTCTGCTCTAGAGCAACAGAACGGTTCTGTTGGCCCTTCTCCGGGTGGACACCTAACCACTTCTCCTTTCTGAAACATGTTTCAGTTCAGTACGTACTGTGAGACTTTCAAATGGACGGTGATTGTGTTTCAGGAATCGTTCTGCATTTGTCTTTCTAGATTGCTTTGACAACCTCTGCCAAGTTCTCTCTCTCTCTCTCTCTCTCATTCACACATCCCTGCAGGCCTTCATTTTAACCACGTTCACAGAGTTTTCAGAGTTACTGGTTCTCGAAAGGAAAGTTTTAGGTGACACATGAATGAACATTTAAACATTTGTTTGTATTTACTTAAAAATGAGAGATTACCAAGTAGAACCGGTATAATATACATTGATATGTAGCAAAAAGTAAGTTGAATTTAAGTCAAGAAAAAATTAAATAATTCATACCAGTAACTCAGGTAAAACATAAATCATGAAGACTATTCTTTAATGCCTGAGGTTTGGAAAATGTTTTTCCTACATTTTATAAAAGCCTTAACCAGGATCACTATCAACTATTGGTGTAAAACAATTTAAGGGCACTTGGGTGGCTCAGTTGGCTATGCGTCTGACTCTTGGTTTCAGCTCAGGCATGAGCTCAGGGTTGTGCACCACACTACTCCATGCAGTGCAATACCTAGTTGAATTAGTTGATCCTATTGTGGACCTAGGTAGTAGGGTTGGAATGATAAGTAATATAATAAACACAATACGGAGTGATAGATGCTATATGACAAAAATATGACACAGCCATCACAGAGCATGGAGCAGGGAGTGATTTTTCCTTTTTTGGAGGAGGGAAAGGAAAGGGGTGTATATCAGAATATTGCTTCATTTAACACTTGGCTGAGTTCTGAAGGATTCCTAGAATTTATCTAAATACACAAAATTAATCTCTACATGAATAAATTAAAACTGTATATCTTTTAAGCTCTTTCAAACTTGGAGAGTAAAAATTAAGCAATCATTAAAATATAGCTAAGTCTAGTAGTAATTAAACCAGTTTAGAATATCAAGTCTCCAAACAATTCCTATTTGTGTTCAAACATTGACCTATAGGGGATGGTCAAGTTAAAAGCTAAGTTAGCCTCTTGGGGCTTTATTGAACCAAAGCTGGCAGGGAATTCCCCAGAAATAAGATGAGAAGAACTGAGAGCTAAGAGAGAACTCGGAATTCTGTCTCTGCAAGACCCAAAGTCCTATGCTTTTCCCTTGAGAAGACACAGCAGGGAAGGATTAACAGTGTCTGGCTGTGTGCTCCCCTTAGTGCTAGGTGGTTTCTCAGAGAGTGGGTCTTCATGATTCCTTCAAGTCATTGAGAAGAAGATTCCACTGTGGGCTTCACTCAGCCTCAGGGAAGGATGTGGTTGCCAAGTTCTCCAGGCAGAAGGTAAGGAGAGTAGAGGGAAGACCAGGCTGCCTGAGTTGTTGTGTGGTCTCGACCCTGGGGGATGGACCAATGAGCCCTATTGACCTTGGGATTCCCCATGCTGTGAGGGGTTTCCTGGGGTGGAATTACAAATGAGTTGGAACATTTGTGCCATCTTCTAGAGCAAATGAAGTGACACTGTTTATGCCAAATATTCTAACAACAAACAAATCTTCAAAACAGACAGTCCCCTGCTGAGGATGAGAGAATAAGTCTGCCTCTCTCTCATAGTGTGACCAATTTCCTAGGTAAACGAGAGTGGTGAGAAAACGTTATCCACCCTCTTTGTAGGACGGATCCATGCTTCATTGGGACACCCAGAAAACATGGTGTAATCTAGTCAGTTTTTGAGTTACATACTCAATGCCTACTTGATAGTAGATGCTCAGTAAATATTTGTCAAACAAGTAAAGGCAGAGCAGCCCTATTAATTACACCCTATGAGGGAAGAAGGTAGAGGAGTATGCCAAGGTTCCTTCTTTCCTGCCAAGGAAGAGGAAGGGCTCTTTCTGTGAATGTTCGCCAAGTCTTTGGAAGCAGAACTGGTACCACAAAGGAGACTCATCGAAGAAGATGCAACATTATTGAGGATTTATATTTCCTGGGTAAGAGGAGAGCTAGAATTCCCTGATCCAACCTTCAAGTAGCAAGGAATTATGTATGGCAAAGGCAGAAGAAAGCAGACAATGAATGAAAGAGAACATTTAACTACGACCAAGCTCACAGAATTGTCATTTTTTACCATTGAGAGGACCCCAGAGGAGGAGCAAACTTGGGAGTGGAGAGTGGATTTCTCATTCACTCGTCAGTACCTTGGATGAAGACAAGAAAGGCAAGAATAATTTTTTATTCATATAATATATTTACTATGCTTCGAATGCTTCTAAAAATAGAGTGCCTTGAAATAAAACCCTAGCTACAGTAAGATCAAAATTCACTTGCACAGCATAAAGGCAAGAGTGAAACAGAAACAGAGTTACTGGGGTTGAGGAATGATAAGCAGCGGGATATAAAACTTAGTTTGGGGCTTCCTTGCAGCTAAGGCAAAAATGAATTCATAGTCAAGTAGGATGACATGTATGTGTTCATTAGAGAAAAATGTGTGTTTGGGCAAGGGCGTGGGGAATGTGTTGTGAATTCAGATGAGTCTAAGGAATGAGACTTAGAATTCCTTATCTAAGGAATGTTGAACATCCCTCTGTAATCAATGCAATTGTGTATTGCAGTGGAATTCGGAATTCACTTTAGTTTTTAAGACATTCCACACAGAGAACCTTTCTTTAAAACTGGGTGTTCTAGGCAACTAATGAATCATTGAACACTACATCAAGAATTAATGATGTACAGTATACTATACAGTGGCTAACTGAACATAATAAAAAAAGCTTCTTTGAAAACCTATTGATTTCTGAAGAAAATTTTGGGGAATATTGAGGGTAGTATGCTTGAGAGATGTGGCTTCCACATCTAGTGTAATATAGTTATAACTGGGCGTTAGACCAGTGATAGCTTCGAGAAACATGTTCATTAAATTTGTAGATGACAACGGGAGAGAAATGGATTACTTGCTGGAGCAAAGAATTGGAATTTTCCTTAAGATCTTGATGGGCTGGAAGGATGAGCTAAATCTAAAGGGTTGGCTTTAAGAAGAGATGAGTGAGTTTGTGAACTAATTAGAAAAAAGTGATTTTCTCCCCAACCCCCCCCCCCAAAAAAAGAAGAGATGAAGATGGGACGCCTGGATGGCTCCATCAGTTGAGTGTCTGACTCTTGGTTTCGGCTGGTGTTGTGGTCTCCAGGGCCGTAACATGGAGTCCAGAGCCAGGCTTTGCGTTCAGCAGGGAGTCTGCTGGAGATTCTCTTTCTCTGCTCCTCCCGCTACTTCTGCTCTCTTTGTCTCCCATTAGAGTAAATAAATAAAAGTCTTAAAGAAAAAAGAAGAGGGCGCCTGGGTGGCTCAGTGGGTTAAAGCCTCTGCTTTCGGCTCAGGTCATGATCTCAGCGTCCTGGGATCGAGGCCCGCATCGGGCTCTCTGCTCAGCAGGGAGCCTGCTTCCTCCTCTCCCTGTCTCTCTGCCTGCCTCTCTGCCTACTTGTAATCTCTCTCTCTGTGTCAAATAAATAAATAAAATCTTTAAAAAAAAAAAAAAAGAAAAAAAAAGAAAGAAGAGATGAAGATAAAGAAGAATAAAGAGGGCAAGGAAAGAAGGGAGGAAAAGGAAGGAGGGAACACAACAATAAACTCAGCCCAAGTCAAGGGTGTGACATGCCTGGAAATTAACAAACATATAAATAAATACCTAGATTTAGCACAGTCTTGGTCTGCCTCATTGCAAGTGTGCAGGTCCTGTGGCCGTATGTGGATGTTAATCCTATTCCGACAATGACTGGTGGTCTAACTAGGGGTGTGTTATGTAACTTCAGTTTCATTACTTCTCAAATGAGAATTCTAAAAACATCAGTAAAATTTTTATCACTAAAAAAAGTAAACACACATTTTTGGAAGAAAACTTGGAAAGTGGAGAAAGCACGAAGAAAACAGTAATCAGTCATTTCTCTCAAAAACACTGTTAAGAGTTTACTGTTGCCCTTTATGCTGGTAACTTAACTGATTGGTGCCAATCATGCAGTTTTGCCTCTTTGTTTTCTTTTAAGGTCATATTATAAGCATCTTCCTATTTTATTAAACCTCTTAATTATAACAATTTTAAGGGAAATCTAATATTTTGTCACATGAATATACTCTAAGTGACTGAAATGTTACTTTTTGTTAAGCATTTGTTTTGTTTCCTTATAAAAATTATTAAGGCATACTCTGCACATCTTTGTGCATTTGTAGTGATGAGAGTACTGACTCAGTGCATTTGACATCTTTTTTTTTTTTTTTTTTTGGTTGGGTGGGTAGGGGCCGAAGGAGAGGGCAGAGAGAATCTTAAGCAGGCTCCATGCCCTTACAACCTGAGGTCATGACCTGAGGAGATATCAAGAGTCAGATGCTTAACTGACTGAGCCACCCAGGCGCCCCAATGCATATAACATCTTAAATCACTTCTTGAAAACAGCTGATTATCTTTGGGGTGCCTGGCTGCCTCAGTCAGTTGAGCTGTTAGCTCTCGGTTTTGGCTCAGGTCATGATCTCTGAGTCCTGGAATTGAGCCCCTTGTCAGGCTCTGTGCTCAGCG
Organism: Ailurus styani; assembly: GCA_002007465.1. NCBI lineage: Eukaryota > Metazoa > Chordata > Mammalia > Carnivora > Ailuridae > Ailurus > Ailurus styani. The sequence continues at coordinate 258,287 of LNAC01000293.1, read as the reverse complement.
GGGAGACTGCTTGAGGATTCTCTCTCTCCCCCTGCAGCCCTCACCCCCAATTCTCTCTCTAAAATAAATAAATAGATCTTAAAAAAAAAAGGAAGTAAAACAGCTGACTATCTCTCCAGAAAGGATATGCTTAGTGTCAGAGTGCTAAAATGAAGATTACTATTTCTACTTCAAAAGTATTGAGTATCAGTCGCTGGCATTGATAGGGCCTCAGTAAATCTCCAGTGTTCATGTCAATACAGAATTACATTGTGCCTGGCACTGTGCTAGTGTCCTGGGCATTAGTGAAGAATGGGACCCAATTGTCCCTGCCCTCATGGAGCTTAGAGTCCATAGAGGGGCCAGAAATACACAAGTGAACACAGAAGCAACCACATCATTCAGGAATGGTGAGATTCCTGGTTATAGATAATAGTCCTTTTTTTTTTTTAAGATTTTATTTATTTATTTGACAGAGAGAGAGATCACAAGTAGGCAGAGAGAGGAGGAAGCAGGCTCCCTGCGGAGCAGAGAGCCTGATGCGGAGCTCGATCCCAGGACCCTGAGATCATGACCTGAGCCGAAGGCGAGGCTTTAACCCACTGAGCCACCCAGGTGCCCAACAGTCCTTTTCTTATAACTGTCTGCCCCCTTAGTGTTTAATTCATGGAGATCAAATATTTGGGGTAGAGGATGTGCTGACCATCCACTCTGCAGAGGCAGAGAGGCAGGCAGGTATGTGCTCCTAACGTTGCTCCTAGAAAAGGAAATAAAAATTTCAAGGAACAATACTCTCAGAAACTGATGGACTTTCCCTACCATGATTCCAGCCATCTTCTAGCCCTCCTACCCTACATAAGGCTGTGCCAAACCGATGACCCAGTGGGTTATACTTTCCCTTAGGAAAGGAAAACACTTTACTTGCAAAGCATGCAGGACATCAGACGTTGAAAAGACTGGCTTCTCAGACACAAAAACCCAACAAATATTCAAAGGATAAAACCACAAATCAGCAAGAATACTAAAGTTGTATTATTCTGTTTACGGTGGAAAATAACATTCTTACATGATCATCATATTTTCAAAGGTCATGACACATCTTCAGACATCAGCATAGCAAAAATAATAAAAATGCATTCTTTTGGGCATCCATAAACCAGTCAGGGTGATCTTGTTTTGGTTTAACCCAGGGAGCCATGTGGTCCCTTCCCTCTTCTTACTGTTGTATCGTGAATTGCTTAATCATTGGTGAAAGGCAAAGTGTCAGTTTTTGTTTCTGCAAGAGATGTAGTTGGGTGTGTGTGTGTGTGTGTGTGTGTGTGTGTGTGTGTGTGTGTGTGTGCGCGCGCGCGCGTGTGTGTTGGGGGGAGGGTAAATACCCTAGTGCTTTTTATGCTACTCTTCATTCTCCTGCCAGTACCTCTCATTGGCCAAATTCTACCAGAAACCACAGGGTGAGGGAGACTGGCAAATGCGGTCCTTAGTGACTAGCCTCCCGTGGGTCAGAGCAGGGGGGAGAGTGGGTCTGGGGACCCAACCTAGAATGACCAACAATATCTTCCTTTTGCAACTTATTAAGAGGAAGAGCAGTGTCTGAAAGTGACAGAAATGGAAAAGTGAAAAAAGATGGGTAAGTGTGCAGAGATAGGAAGAACGTGGGTAGAATAGCATTACAGAGGCTATGAGTGAGGAATTTCAAGGAGTAGGGAATATCTGACAGCTTCAAATGGCATGCAGATCAAGTCAGAAGTAGGTGTTGGATTCAATGATTTGGAAGTCATTGGTGACCTTCATTAGAGTGGTCTCAAGGAGTAAGATGGAAACTGGATTGCCTGTGCTAAAGAAGGAGTAGGGAAGGGTCATAATGGGAAGGAGATAAGGCATCAGAGGCTGATGTAAGATTGAGGGAATGTGTTATGGATATGCTATCGGCCCCATGTTCTGGGTCCAGGGCTAGTGAGGATGATGATGAGCTGCCTCTAAGGAGCTTTTGTTATTTCTTTCTGTGAAATTGGAGGCGGGGTCATCTGTTAGTGAAGAAGGAGTTCGCAGAGGGAAGACTTGAAGAGACCAGGGAAGTGTGGACTAGTCTTGGTGGGGACCAGTAGGAGGAGCTCTTTAGAGGATTGGGGACAGTGCTAGGGTTGGTAATGCCCCTTTGTCGTGGCCCATTCGGCAGGATTTTGTCATCGTTGGTCCTGTTCAGCCTGGAATAGGTATGTTGGATATTACAGAAGGTAACAGGGTTGACAGAAGGTCAAGGAGCCAAGGATAGCAGCAATAATGGCAAAAGACTAATGGAAGAGATGAACTGTAGGTCTTGGTTGGGTGGGGGAGGGAGTAAAACCCAAAGGAGGCTTATTTGGGGGAATGAGAAGCATCAGGGTGGTCTTGAAGAGGTGGAAGAAAAGAAATATTAATGATTATTGCTAACAATCATGGAGAGTTTACTGGGGGCCAGACACATTTACTTCTCACCACAATCTGAAGAATTTTGTCCTATTGTTATCTTTATAGCTACAGAAGCAGAAAGCTTCAGTGAGTTGCTCTAGGTCATAGTCTTGGTCAGTGGCAGATCAGGGATTAGAACCTAGATGGTCTAATCCCAGAGTAGGTTCTAATCCCAGAGGCTGTGTTCTTAAGAACCAGGTGAGCGACTAGGGAGTAGAGAGATTAGTGGTCTGGGTATGGTATTCTTTGACTTAAGATTTCAGTGTGATGCAGATACTTATACACCTACATTCATGACAGCATTATTCACAAGAGACTAAAGGTGGAAGCAAACTAAGTGTCCATGAACAGGTGAATGGATAAACAAAATGTGGTATGTATACACACAATGGAATACTATTCAGCCATAAAACATAAAGGAAATTTAATATGTGCTAGCACATGGATGGACCTTGAAAACATTATGTTTCATGAAATAAACCAGACACAGAACGACAAATATTGTATGATTCCACTCATGTGAAGGTACCTAGAATAGGCAAACTCGGAGAGAGAGAAATTAGGATAGAGGTAACGAGAGGCTGGAAGGAGGACATATGGTGAGTTATTGTTTAGGGTACACAGTCTTTGTTGGGGATGACAAAAAAAAGTTTTGGCTATGGGTAGAGGTGATAGTTACACAACATTGTGAATGTATTTAATGCCCTTGGATTGTATGCTTACACATGGCTAAACTTATGAATATTATGCAATGTACATTTTACCACAATTCAAAAAAAAAAAGGATTTCTGTGGTGAAATACTTCTGGGTGATTACAACAAAAAGTCTGATTTAGAAGTGAGTTGCAGAATTTATTTATTTACTTATTTATTTATCTTAAAGTTTTATTTATTTGAGAAAGAGAGAGAGAAAGCACAAGTGGGAGGGGCAGAGGGAGAGGGAGAGAGAGTCTCAGGCAGACTCTGCACTGAGCGTGGAGTCTGATACGGGCAAAATCTCATGAACAGGAGATCCCGACCTGAGCTGAAACCGAGTCAGATGCTTAACCAACCGTGTGCACCACCCAAGTGTCCCAGTTGTGGAGATTAGCCTGGAGGTAAAGATGGTTGGGATTGGGGAGCTCAAGAAAGGGAGAGGCCAAGAGCTGAATGGGGCACCCAGCAGGAGCTCCATGTCCTGACATTAATCTATCCTCAGGAGGCAACAGGGTGCCATCAACAGGCCGGACTCAGACTCATTGAATAAATGGAGAGTGCAAATCAAACTGGGATGATTCACTTCCACTTCCGCCCCTTCTCCAAACTCCCTGAGGTGCAGATGCTGATTTTTGTGGCCTTCCTGATCATGTACCTGGTCAGCATCAGCGGCAATGCCTCCATTTTTCTCATCATCTGGATTAACCGTTCTCTGCACACCCCCATGTACTTTTTCCTGGCCAACTTGGCAGTCCTGGAGATCTTCTACTCTTCCACCATTGCCCCTCTGACTCTGGCCAGCGTCCTGTCCGTGGAGAGAGCCCTCATCTCCCTGCCTGGCTGTGGTACCCAGATGTTCTTCTTCATCTTCCTGGGCAGTACTGACTGCATTCTACTAGCTGTCATGGCCTATGACAGGTTTGTGGCCATCTGTCACCCTTTGCGTTACACCCTCATGATGAGCTGGCACTTGTGTGTCCAGCTGGCCCTGGGGTCTCTGGTGCTGGGCTTCATCTTGGCCATGCAGCTGACCGTGCTCATTTTCCAACTCCCTTTCTGCAGCAGCAAAGAAATCAGCCTATTCTACTGCGATGTCCTCCCTGTCATGAGACTGGCCTGTGCAGATACCTGGGTCCACGAGGCCACGCTGTTTGTGGTCAGCATCACCGTCCTCACCATTCCCTTCCTGCTTATCACTCTCTCCTATGTCTTCATCGTGGCCAGCATCCTGAAGATTCGCTCGGCAGAGGGGAGGCACAAGGCCTTCTCCACCTGCTCCTCCCACCTGACTGTGGTCCTGCTCCAGTACGGATGTGGGAGCCTCATCTACCTGTGCCCCAGCTCCAGCTACTCTCCAGAGAGGGGCCAGGTAGTGTCTGTGGTTTACACGTTCATCACCCCTGTGCTGAACCCCTTGACCTACAGCATGAGAAGCAGAGAGCTTAAGGATGCTTTGAAGAGAACAATGATCAGGTTCCTGTTGTCCTAAATACAGCGAACATTCTGGATGTTCCTCTCCAACAATGCTGGGAAGAAACAAATGAGTGTGCTTTCTGGAAGACGAGGAGGTGGGAGTAAGAGGTCACTGGATTGATACAGTTACTTCTTCCTGGTTATATTATTTTTGAAAAGTCATTTTTCTTTTCTCAGCTTTGGATTCTTCATCTCTAAAATGGAGATGAAAATGCCCACCAGACGTAAATCTGGGATAGTTTTGAGGACCCAAAGTGAAAAATACTTGGTGACTTTCAAAGGGAGATACAGCAGTAGATGTGGTCCTTGCTTATCCTCATCATTACATGTAAAGTCTGTGTCCAGTTCTCAGGTTCTTAGTGGGCTCACATGTACACAGGAGCAGGGGCAGAGCCAAGAACGAGAAGCACATCAAACCGAGACCATCACGACCACTCCGATGATTCCCGTGGTGCAAATGCTGGGCTCATACCTTTTCGAATTCTCTTTCGTCCTAAATTCTTCTTCCTGGGAAAAGTGATGGGGAAAGCATTGGAGTTTAAAAGTTGTGGTTCTTCTTCTTACCTTTATACCTAGAGCTCATCTGTCTCCATCACAGTCTCTGACTCTGCATTAGTTATTAGTCTATGTTTAACTCACTCTCCCCGGGGTCCATTGGGTCTCCTCCCTATTGTGTTCCTTCTGTCTCAGACAGACAGACAGACAGACAGACAGACTCACTCACTCACTCACTCACTCACTCACTCACTCACTCACTCACTCACATATCTCATATTTCTCTTTGTCCCTAGCTGCTCTGGTCTGTNGGGTCCATTGGGTCTCCTCCCTATTGTGTTCCTTCTGTCTCAGACAGACAGACAGACAGACACACTCACTCATTCACTCACTCACTCACTCACTCACTCACTCACATATCTTATATTTCTCTTTGTCCCTAGCTGCTCTGGTCTGGATATTTGTGTCCCCCCCCACCTCAGGTTCATCTGTTGAAATCCTAACGCACAGTGGGATGGTATGAGGAGGTGAGGCCTTTGGGAGGTAATTAGATCATGAGGATGGAGCCCTCGTGAACGGGATTAGTGCCTTCGTAAAAGAAGCCCCACAGAGCTCCCCGGCCCCTTCTGCCATGTGAGGGTACAAGAAGTCTGTGACCTGGAAGAGGTTCCTCACCCAACCCTGACCTCAGACTTCCAGCCTCCAGAACTGTGAGAAATAAATTTCTGCTGTTTACAAAGCCACCCAGTCTATGGTACTTTGTAATGACAGCCCAGATGGACGAACACATGAAGTGTACATAATATGGAAAGATTGCTTTTTTAATTGAGCCTCTCTGGGTAGGAGAGGGGTAATGTTGATTCAAATCTGGATTCAGGTTCTGTGGAGGTAAATAGTGGCTGGACACAGTGAGGGGAAAGGACTCTAGTGTGGCTGTGAGCAGGAGGGTAATTATTGGAGGACCATCCCTGTCCCAGGGTAATGGCATCAGAGCATCAGAACATAGACAGTTTACTGTCTTTTTGTAGGGTGGGGGAAGCTCATTTATTCCTTTGCCCATTGATTAGTGAATGATTTATTGGGGTGCTTGACTGGCTCAGTTGGAGGAACGTGCACCTCTTGAGCTCAGAGTTGTGAGTTCAAGTCCCATGTCGGGTGTGGAGCCTACTTAAAAAAAACAAAAATAAAAAAATATGAGTGATTTATTCATCCAACAAGATTTGAGAAGACAGTAAACAACTATTTATTGAACTCTGCTATGTACTATGTACCTACCTGCAGTAGGGGGGCAGGAAGTGGGAAGGTAAGTAAGAGGCAGCTCCTGCCTTGAAGGAAGTTAAGTCTAGTAGCGCTGAAGAACATAGATCACGACAGCCCAAGGGCAAGTGGTACAATGCTATGAGCTTCTGGAGGAGGGACAGGGAAAGGAATCAAGACAAGTGTGACCGGGGAGGGGGCACTGGAGCTGCACCATGCAGGTGTCCAGGTCTCTCTGTGTGCAAAGAGGAGCAGGAAAGGCATTTCTTTCTTTCTTCTTTCATTTTTAAAAGACTTTATTTATTTGAGAGAGAGAGAGAAAGCAAGAAAGAAAGAGTGTGAGTACCAGTGGTGGAGGGTCGGGATCGGGGGGCAGGGACAAGCAGACTCAGCTGAGCCTGACTCGGGGGCTCAATCCCATGACCCTTAACCAACTGAGCCACCCAGGTGCCCAGGAAGGGCATTTCTGAAGAGGGGAATGGTAAAGGTGGAAGAATGAGCTCTTTGTGCCTCTGTTTCCTTATCTGGAAAAGTATAAAGTATCTGCTACATTTTTTTCTTCTCTTTTCTTTTTTTTCCTGAAAATGATAACAGGCTTAGGAGGCAGAAACCATGACCAGGATTCATATTACATGGAACTGAAATGTTCCCATCTTCCTTTGAAAGACAAGAACCAGTGGGCACCTGGGTGGCTCAGTCGGTTAAGTGTCTGCCTTCAGCTGGGGTCTTGATCCTGGAGTCCTGGGCTCGAGTCCTGTATCAGGCTCCCTGCTCAGCGGGGAGTCTGCTTCTCTCTCTGCCTGCTGCTCCCCCTGTTTGTGCTTTCTCTCTCTCTCTCTCTCTGACAAACGAATAAATAAAATCTTAAAAAAAAAAGAAAAGAAAAAAGAAAAAGACAAGAACCAGAAAGGACCTTATTCGGTTCACTTACGGACACTTGCTTCCCCTCCCGTGTTCTACTGCAATATTTCACTAGGTCAGTGTAATCTGCAGGACACGAGTCTTGCCAAATAATTTGTGTTTGGGAGAAATAAACTTTCTGTGGTCAAGCAAGTGTGAAGAGCACTGTGCTGATCAAACCCCAACCAGTGGTTTCCTACAGGTTCACTTGGTGCCTATACCGTGCAAATGTGTGGTCAGACTCTAGGCTAAGGGGTGCATTTCCCTTATGTTTTCTGAACTCCGTCACCACTAAACTCTTCTATTCCTTCCCTTGTTAAACCTGCTGAGGCTGATTGACTACTAAGAGGGTGGTTTCACGAGTGATTGAAGTGGTCCAGGCACTTTTCAATTCCCCGTGCTCCTTGAAAAAAACAAGTGTAGTTATCATGGGTTAGCAGGCTTCTTCTCAAGCGATTGCATAAGGGAATTAATGATTGCCCATTTATCATCACAAAAACCCGGGAGCCGGACCCTATTGTTTTCTCTGCTTACAGATAAGGAAACTGTGACACAGGGAGTTTCAGGAACGTGTTCAAGGTCAGATAGCCAGGACAGGCAGAACGTGGGGTTTGGTGTGGATGGTGTGGTTTCAAATCCCGGGCAACAAAACTACTAGCTCTCCCAGCAAGCTCTCCCTGTGCTGCGGGAGCCTGGGGGGATCCCTTCCTTTTCCTATACTTAATTTTGTAATAAAATGGGGGCAGTAATAGCTACTCTATTTCCTCAAATTATTGTGACATCTTGGGGTGGGCACAGAAAAACTGTAAACATACAGTAAAAGATTCAGCATGGTTAGTTTAATATCCAAATGGAGGGGTTCCTGCCTTGGCACAGTTGGTAGAGCATGCAACTCTTGATCTCAGGGTTGTGAGTTCAAGCCCCACATTGGGCAGGGAGCCCGCTTAAAAAAAGTATACCCAAATGGAGAAATATATGACACGGCTTGTTTCTTTAGGTATAAACATTTTAAAGCCATAGTGATTCACTTGCCTTTCCCCTATGCTCCACTGTGTTTATCTGTTCCTCCCGATAGGTATTTCAACGGTGTTGTAAGAAGCAAATGTCTCCTGCAGCTCAAAGTAACTGTAAGCTCCTCTGGGTGAGGCTTCCTTTCTAGGCTCTGGAGCACTTGGTGCTTTTAGGCTCTAGGGATTGAGGAATTTATATAAACATAACGAGAAATGAATGAGGTTCAAATTATAGTGTCAAATCAAGGCACGGGTGGATGGCATGTGGAGTTTTGGGCTAGGAAAACATCTGAACAACGTGATATAAGACTTCTTTCTTTCTTTTTTTTTTTTTTAATTTAATTTTTATTATTTGCCCAAGGGGTACAGGTCTGTGAATCATCAGGCTTACATCTTTCACAGCATTCACTAAAGCACAAACCCTCCCCAATGTCCATAACCCATCCACCCTATCCTTACCCTCCCACCCCCCAGTAACCCTCAGTTTGTTTTATGAGATTAGAAGTCTCTTATGGTTTGTATAAGACTTCTTTCTTTGTAAGGGGCCCCTGGGTGGTTCAGTTGGTTAAGTATCCGACTCAATCTCAGCTCAGGTCTTGATCTCAGGGTTGTGAGTTCAAGTCCTGTAATGGCTCTATGCAGGGCCTGCAGCCTATAGCAAAATCAATCAATCAATCAATCAATCGACCACAGATATATGGGTTTATGTCTAGGGTCATGAATTCAAACCCCAATTTGGGTTCCTACTTAAAAAAAAAAAGATGTGTGTAAATAAAACATGTTATTTTAGACTCAATTCTCCAAAACACATGGAGTTGCAATTGCATTTGGCTTTAAGGAAGGATCATCTTTCTTCCTCAGGAAGAAGAGAGGAGGATCCCCAGGGAATGGGTATAGGGGTGTGTGTGTGTGTGTGTGTGTGTGTGTGTGTGTGTGTGTGTGTGTGTGTGTGTTAGTAGCCAACTNAAAAAAAAAGATGTGTGTAAATAAAACATGTTATTTTAGACTCAATTCTCCAAAACACATGGAGTTGCAATTGCATTTGGCTTTAAGGAAGGATCATCTTTCTTCCTCAGGAAGAAGAGAGGAGGATCCCCAGGGAATGGGTATAGGGGTGTGTGTGTGTGTGTGTGTGTGTGTGTTAGTAGCCAACCATTCTTTGGTTTATTCTCCAAATATTTGCATTCCACTTACTTCATAGTAGCCTTGGAAGGTGAATAATATTGGTTTGTTGCTCTTAAGCAGTTCATGGTCTTGGGGCGCCTGGGTGGCTCAGTGGGTTAAAGCCTCTGCCTTCGGCTCAGGTCATGATC